>JAWQRO010000169.1:0-51373 GCA_033557835.1 Helochares maculicollis
CAGATGTTGCTCAAGGCCGTACGGTCATATAAAATGAGGGACTGGGTTTTTTTTTCGAGTTTATATTTTTACAACTGTATAATATGTATGTATACGCTACGAAAATTAATATTTTTATTTATATTATCGTTCTGTAACGTATATTACGGTAATTGACATGCATATTACGAAGAATACAACTTTTTCAACATTTTGCATCGCTGTATCTCCGAAATGGTGATTCTTAGGAAAAAAAGTGTATGAACAATTTTTATAGATAATTGCATGATGAATAATTTTTGTCTTACCTATTTTTATTATAAAACTTACCGTTTAGCTGGAAAACTCAAAAAACCGATTTTGCAACATTTGACCTTGAATAAATTTTTTTCCACTCTTCGGATTGATGTGGATAATTGACAAATTGTGTATAGCAGGGTTCTCAACATTCATGCCAATTTTTAGCAAGGTGCGAATTAATGTAACCTTCAATCTCTATTTTGACCGGACTAAATGCCTTTCTATAAGATATCGTGTACTAAAGCTGCAAATATTGCGATAATTGGTAAAATGAGCTGATTCCTTATATTGGTATATTGCAAAAGTTAGTCTAAGTTTCATTTCTGTCGAATGAAATCAAAACTAGTGGTAGTAGAACAGGCTACACTAATTTTAGTATGTTCGACGAGCCCTAACTGGAGGCAATTAGTAATGCAGTATCTATTTTTTGAGACTCAAAGAAAATTATTAAAAATATTTAATCAATAAAAAGGCATTGTCTCATAGTATGGTATGTAAAACAGGAACCTTTTTGATATTCATACGATGTCCCATATCGAGAGCGTGGAGCATGACCGCCCCTATTTATTCTCACTCAATAAGTAACATTCCAGGGGCGACTGTTGGTGCTTTTAATGGTGCGTAATTACAATATGTCAAAAGCTTGTTATCGCAAAGATTATTGCTGTGCATAGAGCATCGGCTCAACAACACAGAGGGACAATAAAAGTTGGTTCGCAGTATTGAGAGGGTGAGGGGATCGGGCAGCCGACGGATCCTTTACAAAATAAAATAGTCATTCGCTACGCTTTTATTAAAAGTCAAGCGTGCGCATATTGTCGTCGCCCTAGTCCGGGTCTCCGGATTCCTGCAATAGTTGCCCCTTCCCCCCACTGCATTACTGATGTCTCCTCTTTATTTCCGCGCTCTCTTCTTATTTAACCAATTTGCGTCGCTTTATTTGAATTTATTATAAATTATTATACTTTCTTACTTCATTCAGTTCTAATCTTGAGAATCCGTTGGAAAAGCCTGCAATTTATTTTAGGCTGTAGGGAGCCGGTTTTATTCAATTCAGATTCTGCTTCGCTTCAGAGGATTAGATTCACTTCATATATTTTTGGGGATTGTGCATAACTGATGAAAATAAAAAGCATCAAATAACTTTTATAACAAAATTGGAAACTGAAATGCTGTTTTTGAATCGTATAGTTTTGCAATTCATGTACAATATATAACGTATTCAACTGGTACGTCTGTAGAGACGCAATAAATATAAATACCGAAATCAAATAAAAGCGGGGCGAGTTCGTTCTGAGCGCGCTTAAAAAAGTAATTACACATCAAACGAATCGTGGAAAAATGCGGTCGGAATTCATATTGTTTTCATAACGTAACGAGAGAGCGAGCGGTTGTATTGTAACCGTGCTATATAAACTGTCATATATCAAGAGAAGCACGAGGAGTAGAGGGCGTTGAATCCTCTATCCCGATCCACCCCTCAAAAATGTGTCCATGTCATGATTGACTATGTTAATATCATTTGGTACCGCGCGGCATTCGGAAAAGCAAGTCAAGCACCGGAGCTAAATCTGCTCTTCAGATTATATTGTCTGCTGTCCCTTACGGCCTCCGATGCCCCTTTTCCTCATTAACGTCACGATTTAATATGTTATACTTTTAGCTGCTTTGTTGGGGTTCTGTCGTTGCTTTGTGTCTTTTAACTTTTTTGTGTTTATTATATTTTTTAGATTTTTTATAATAACTTATTACCGTTAAAATCAATATTGTTAAAATGTATCAAATCGCTCAAATATATCATCTCTTCAAATCCATTGACCATTAAAGATTTGTCAGCAAATTAAGTTATCAGATATTCAAACTTAGCACTAAATATATTTTATAAAAGCTGGTCGTATTGTTTATTTTTTTATACAGCGTGTTAATTTCCAATATTTAGACTAAATAATATTATGCAGACACAACGGAACCGTTATTGCTATAAAAATAACAGCACCACAATCAAACACGTCGTTAGATCCTTCAAAGCCTCGAGATTAAATTTTTTTATGAAAGCAAAACCGACCTTATCAAAGGGAAACAGAAAAAAAAACAAACAATCATTGAAATCAAATTTTATAACACCGCGTTTTATTCGTATCACTTAAAACAGAACGTGACCTCGAAGAAATATCGCTTTGTATTAACATCTTCCGCCGCAAGAGAGACGAATACATCATACATTGCAAACTAACGTCACCTTTATCTTTATAAAAATGCCGGCATCACCATTAAAACAACCGCTATAATAACGAGATTAAATTATTTCAAAAACACAAAACCTTCCTAATAACATAAATACAGAAAAACAACATAAACAACCATTTAAGTAAAATTTTATTCGACCGCGTTGTTTTTTGAACTGGAGTTCGAACGTGACCCCGAAAGAATATCGCGTTATACTACTGCCGCAAGAAGGGTGGTTACGTAATACATCTAAAACTAAACAATAACTTAATTGTCGACATTCTTTATCGTTAAAATTCGATGTCTACTTAAGTATGATGGACTAAAGTCAATTTCTACAACAATTAATAGTACAAATGCATGTTTCGACGACAGAAAAACATGCACCGCTTGTTCTGTGTTTGTAAATTTATTGCGTTTTTGGTTTTTTGATGAGCATGCGCTTTCATTTTTATCACCTTGTTTACAATAACATGATGGTTTCGTGCTAACTAAGTTTAGATGCTTTGCATATTAGTAAATATGTCTTTTTTTGAATAATTACTAACGTAATAAAAAATGTGGGGCTTTTTGTTCCTCCCCGGTTGAAATTTATTGGGCTGTTAACTTTTTTAGCTCGTCTTTATTTCTTTTCAACGAGGGTTTTTAATATTATTTCGTCAGTTTCGAATCCAGATGCTTTAAGCGTAAACAAGAAGGTGATTTTTTTGAAATACCGATAAAATTCGTCTGTGTTCGACCGACGACGTCATAAGGAATTCCAACAGTGATTCCTAACATGTACATGTAATTAATATCTCGGTTACTAATTATGCCCCAAAATGCAAACAAAACCTATCGCTTATTATTTCTTATATCTACCAGCCCTTTAAGTTTTGTAATTTAATTTGAAACGGGCTGTATAGTTTAAAAATCTGATTTTATCCCTTGCCACTTTTTTGGCACCAGCATGATCCCATGGTCATAAACATTTTATGTTAATGTTTATTGTAATGAACAATTACTTGCTGGATCTAGATGATATTTGATGTCTTCATTTGCAATAATGAGGCGGTATCAAATTTGATGAATATGATAATATTACTACGAATATGATAATAAGACCTCGCATATTCTCTGTGCAACATTACTTATTTTATTGATTAATCCTGGCTTTTTCTGTTTAATTTAAGTGAAACATTTCATTCGTCCAGCTTGTGATAATACACTTCAGAATTGATCATTTTATAGTCTTTTAGAAGCTAAAAGTAATTACTTTGACACCCCACTAAGCAGACAGCAGCCCCCTTTTTTTATTAAAATCCTATTTTGAAGTGCTTTGAGTCGTTTCATATTTTACTCTTTAATTTCTTGCGTTTAACAATCTAGGAGAGTTTCCATTTCTTGTCCCCAGTGATGAGCACTTTAAAAAAGGCACCATTTTCTTGAGGTTTGATAACTAAATCGCATACATTTTCACGAAGGCACCGCTTTATTTCCGTAAGAATATAAGGAGCTTTGAGATTAAATGTAGGCGTTTTAATTGATCATGTGTGGCTAAATTGGATAAATTGAATCTCTCAGTAATTTTAAAACTAGTTATACATCAGCTAGAATCAATTAATGGTTTTAATGTGTTTTCATCAGTTTCAATTGGCCTTTTAGAAAGTAACTAATTAAAATTAAGTTTTGGCACCAACGCTCGGCCAATACACCCTCTCCATACATAATATATTTCTCGATTGAACAGCATTTTTACTTTTTTGGTAGTGAATAGTTAAAATATGCCGAATATGCTGCTGTTCGCTTTCTATATTTGATAGGGCTTGTAACGATTTTTTTGTTCAATCAAAAGGAAAAGGCATCGGAAAGTCATCGAATTCTTGTAGAGACTTACAGCGAACTTGTTCCAACTGTCAAGACTTGTGAACGCTAGTTTCACCGTTTTAAAAGTTTCGAATTCACGTCGATACACAAACACAACAAATGATGGCGGAGCAGTTTAATGTTACTCGGCAAGCCATTTCCGATCGCCTGAGTGCCATGTGGAAGATTCAAGAGGTTGGAAATTGGGTTCCACACAAACTGAACGAACGACGAAAAACTGTGCGCCACAAAAGAAATGGTGTTTTGGATCGGGTTGTAACTGGCGATGATAATACCGTCCGCTATCGACAAAAAATGTTCAATTTAAACCACACATTGATCGAAAAACGCCCAGAATGGGCTCGAAGGTTCGGCAAAGTCATTCTGCAGCATAACAACGTTCCTGCACATTCAGCCAAAGTGGCAAAAAAACGATTTCTTTGCTTGGATCAGAACTCATACCCCATCCGCCGTATTCTCCAGCCCTGGCGCCTTCTGATTATCACCTCTTCTCATCGATGAGACCCGCACTGACTGAGCAACATTTCAAGACTTTCGAGAATGTACAAAAATGACTTGATATAATTTTTTTATGGCTTTGGGTTATTACCCATTTAGCCAGCTCACGGAAATTTAACTATATAACTTAAAACTATGGAAGAAACACAGGGTCACGCGCTTCACATCAGGGGGTCTATCACAAGGACTTCTCATATCAAAAGGCAAGAGTAGACCAACGGTTAAAAGGCGGACAAACAGAGGTTAACACGAAGGATCTTAACTTAACTACCTACCTAAATACATGCTAACTTAAATTTACCTTAAATATTAATTTCGTAATTCGATCATTATTTTGTAAAGTCCAATCTCCCTAATGATAGTAAATGAGTAATGTTTACTGGGAGCTGAATATCAAGCAATACCAAACTCTCTATCAAAATGGAACAATCATTATAATATGTTTTACAATTAAAAAAATATGGTTTAAGTCGGCAACCGATGTACGGTCGCACTCGCAATATGGGTCTGGAAAAATTTTTATTTTAAATAGATGCTGAGGGTAACATCCGTGACCAAACTTAAGCCGACTTATTGTTGTTACAGCATTTCTAGGAATTGTTTGACTTTTAAACCAAGATGAATGTGGTAATTCTTTATAAATAATAAAATATTGACTCGAAGAGTCCGCGGCAAAATTATTCCACTCTTGTCTCCATTTCTTCATTGCTTTCTTTTACAGTGATTCGAGACATCCGAAAGGCTGACTTCATTAATGTTTACTGCTAAAAGGCACTCGCCACTTTCCTTGGCCCTTTGGTCGGCCAATTCGTTACCCAATACTCCAGTGTGAGCCTTTACAAACTTGCGGGAAGCATTTCTTTTTTGAACTTCAGAGCACAAATTAATAATGCGTTTAATTATACCGTTCTCTTTCTGGGTTGTTGTCCAATTGGATAATGCCTTTAATACTGATAGTGAGTCTGTAAGGGTTGCAAAATTCCCATAATGTATATTCTCCAATATCCATTCCAAAACCTCAACGATTACTACAGCTTCAGCAGTAAAAATGGAGCAGATATTATCAAAAATAAATGTTCTTGACAATGCCAAGAAATTGAAAGTTAAAGCTTTCTTTTGTAATGTTATCCATAAATTACACGAAATGGGGCCGATTTTTCTCCAATTCGGCCTCGAATTGGCATAATAATTCGGCATAGTTGAGCCCTGTGATCGTTTTGCCATTCTCCAGGTTGACGATGTGGTTCACCTCTTGCGAATCCCAGAAAACTGTGGCCATCCCCTTTCCGGCCGATAGGATAGTTTTCGCCTTCTTTGGAGCACGTTCAGTGGGATGAAGTCTATTATATCGACTGTTCCTTGATCTTTGGTGGATACCATTTGATCCATGTTTCGTCGACGGTCACGAAACGACGCAGAAACTCCTTCAGATTGCACTTAAACAGCGTCAAACACTGCTCTGAAGTGGTCTCACGGTTGCGCTTGTTGTCGAGAGTGAGCAAACGCGCCACCCATCGCCCCGACAGCTTTCTCATGCCCAAAATTTCATGCAGGATATGACCCACGCGGTCTTTTTAGATGCCCATTGCTTTAGCTATCTCGCGTATCTTCAATCGGCGGTCTCGTAACACGAGATCGTGGATTTTTGTCAGGATATCCTCCGTGGTAGCCATTTTCTGGACATCTGGGAGTGGCTCATCAAAAACCAACGTTGAAACTCGTTAAACCAATTTAAACCATGTTGAAAGTCGTTAAACCAATGTTCGACGGTCGCCATCGAAGAAAAAGAGTCGCCGTACACAGCATTCAAGCGCTCTTTGATTTCGCTGCGTGAAATTTGGATAGTAGCCATCTGCGAGAATGTACAACACGATGGTAAATCTCTTTGCCATACTGGCACCAGCGGGCGGTGAGGGTAAGTACATATTGAACTTTCTTCGTAGATTGTAGATTACAAACAGTCATAATAGTTTTTTGTATGTTGAGTTGGAGCTGAAATTGACAAAGAATAAATTTGCTGGAAAGTTTTTGACGATGAACAACAAAGTACATGAATAGAACTAATTATTTCTTCAATATTGGCACGTTTTTGGCGTCTAGAACGAGGATCCTCTCGAAGGCTCGAATAACTACGCTTACAGACTTTAGACTACTTGCATACCTTTGTTTTTGAGGAAGCACCATCGCCAAACACATTGACTATTTCGTTATAAATTTTCACTTTTTAAATCTTTTTTAGTAACAATTTTATTATAGCTCGGCGTTCAATTGTTTCCAGGTTAAAAAATGCTACCTATATCTTAATCTCCTTTCAATAGCTGGTAAACAAACACATATGAAAGGTGAATACACTTTAATCACTTGTTTTAAAGTGTTGCTCTGCCAACTTTTCGACCAGCCTAGTATTTTGATGGTTATGCTTATCCAAAACCGTATATGTAAAAAGTGCGATCTGGATGGGGTTTCGAGAGGGCCTGGGAACTAGAAAGGCGTTGTTTGCACTATCGGTACTACTACAGAAGTGCCGCGATCTGAGAAACGACGTGTACCTGTGTTTCATTTGACTATGTCAAACACAATAGGTTGCTAAGTGTCCTAGAAAGAAAAGGATTAGACTCCCAAGATTTAAAAATCATCCAGTACCGCTATGAACACCAGGTAGCGACAGTGAGACTTGAGAGCCCCCAAAAGGAAGCAGTGCCTATTAAGCGTGGAGTCAGACAAGGCTGCCTACTGAGCCCGATGCTCTTCAATGTGTAATCGAAAGTAATACATAACATAATGCACTGGAAATTGCAAATGATGGAATTAAAGTGAATGGAATGATGGTGAACAACTTAAAATATGCCGACCATACAGTTGTGATGGTAGACAGTGCTGAGGGATTGCAAAGGATGCTCAGCAGAATATCAGCAGATGGAGACCAAATGGGAGTTAAAATCAACACCTCAAAGATATTGATTCTGGTGATAAGCCGGAATCCATGCCAACAGACACACATATGGAAAGCTGATAACAAAGTACAAATACCTGGGCAGATGGATTGGGGAGCATTTGGATCCAGATTGGGAAATAAGAGCTCGTATTGAAATGGCCAGGGCGAGGTTCCTGAAAATGCGTAACCTGCTGAGCGACAGATCACTAGATACCCATATAAAATACAACTTTGTCAAGTGTTACATATAATCCGTACAGTTGTATGGGGTTGAAGCGTGGACGCTAAAAGTCAGTAGTTGGAATAGACTTGAGGCGTTTGAAATGTGGATTTTTGGGTGAATTTTAAAAATATCGTGGACTTCCCACGTCAGCAACGTGGTAGTTTTACACCTAATGAACAGAGAACTTGAACTAATCCAAATAATAAAAAAGCGAAAAACCGCATATATCGGCCACGTAATGAGACACGAAAAATATGAATGTCTGTAACTTATGATGGTAGGCAAAATTGAGTTCTATTGAGAAGACCTCAGGCTAGAGAAAAATAAGCCAGGGTTGTTGCCGATCTTCGATAGGAGAGGGCACTGAAAGAAGAAGATGCTCATCCCTATTGATTAATAATTTTATAAATTATTATGTTTTAGGCTTAAAGGACCAACCCCTGCTTTTGGCACGTGGAAAGAGTTTTCTAAATTAGGGCAGATTGATGCGACTGTTTACTATTCTGCTTTTTTAGATAGAAAAATGTTATTTACGCATAACATGGCACATTTTATATGAGACTTTGTTAATATGAAATTAGCGACAATGTAAATTTAAAGCAGGGTGAAATAGGAAGGCGCCAGACAGTATTTTTTTATTTCCAGTTTTTCAATGAGCGAATGTTACTATTCTCTTTGATCAAACATATTTTACTGTTAAATATTATTAGGAGTACAAATAAGTTTCCGCCGTTTTAAGAAAGGTGTCGCGGGGCGCGGCTTTCGTTAGAATTTGCAAATGATAACCGGCTTAAAAATAAGTCTGTTCGTTCTAAAATAACAAAACCTTACTATATTAGTGACTCCGTGCTAGTAAAATACAATTTTCATGAGCTGAAAATGTCTAAATTTGAACCAAATAAACGTCATTTGCGGAAACTTTTAATTTATTTCTTTAATTTAAAAAAATCTGCAGCTGAGGCGCGTCGAATTGCTCGTAGAAGCATATAATGAAGCTGCTTTGAGTGACTAAAAGCGGTGATTTTGATGTAGAAGACAAAGACCGCAGTGGAAGGCCTAAAATTTACGAAGATGCAGAATTGGAAGAATTATTGTAGGAAGATTCGTCTCAAACACAAAAGGATCTTGCTCTAACATTAGAAGTCACTCAGCAAGCAGTTTCACATCGTTTAAAATCTTTAGGAATGATTCATATTCAGAAAAATTAGGTTCCATACGAATTGAAGCCAGGAGATATTGAACGCCGATTATGCATGAGTGAAATGCTGCTAGCCAGGCATAAAAAATGTTTTTTTTACATCGAATCGTCACCGGGGATGAGAAATGGATACATTACGACAACCCAAAAAGAAGAAAATCACGAGGAAAACCTAGCCATGCGTCAACATCCACAGCAAATCCGAATATTCACGGAAAAAAACTCATGTTGTGTATATGGTGGGATCAGCTGGGTGTGGTGTATTGCGAGTTGCTTAATCCGAGTGAAACAATCAGTGGAACTGTCTACCGAACACAATTGATGAGATTGAGCCGTGCTCTAAAGGGAAAACCCTCTCAATACTATTCAAGACACGACAAAATAATTCTACTCCATGATAATGCTCGAGCGCATTTAGCGGTTCCGGTGAAAAACTATATGAAAACACTTGATTGGGAAGTATTACCCAACCCGCCGTATTCACCAGACATAGCGCCATCCGACTACTATCTGTTCCGGACAATGGCACGTGCTCTGTCGGAGCAGCGGTTCACAACATATAAAGATACCAAAAATTGGGGTGATATGTGGATAGCCTCAAAAGATAAGGAGTTCTTCGGATGTGGAATCCAAATGCTGCCTGAGAGATTGGAAAAAGTGGTTGCTAGTGATAGACAATACTTTGAATAAACTTAAACTACCGTTCTGTTGCAATAAATATTCCAGTTTTTATAAAAAATGGCGGAAACTTATTTGTACTCCTTATATATTGTATTTTTTGTAGATATACAATTTTAGGACAAATTTCATATCCCCAAAGGCGTTCACAATTTTAAAATGAATTTTATTTATTGCGATGCTGAAAAAGTAACATTAAAAGAGCATCAGAGCTTGCGGGTACAAACTTGAACAAATTAACAAAGCTAAACATTATTAAATATCGCTTTTTCGCTGGTTGCCTGCCAAGTATGCTGTTAAATTCTTAGTTTGAAAACTCAAAATGCCCAAGGATGGTGATTTTTCAGTATCTCATAATTATTTAATCCAATATAGGAGCTTAACTTTTGATGCAAGTCGAATGCAAGATAATTTTGGTAGTCATGAGTTTTGTAAATCAAAATAGCTAATCTATTATGTTTCAATTAATTGAACAATATGGTGGTCACCGGTTACTCTGGATTCCAATATTTCTTAGTAGTAGATGCTTTCCGATTTAGAACAGTTGGATGATTTCGTGTTATAGTTATAAAAGAATTCAAATTAAATTCGCTTCACAAGCAAATTTTCCGCAGTGCACTTCTTCTAATTTCTAAAGTATAGGCAATTCTTTTGAACAATATATCTTGAGATGTAGAAATATGATTAAAAAAGACAAATTGAAAGATATTTAAGAATAACGTGCTGCAAAAACAATGCGTTTATCGATTTATATGTAATACCAGTTAAATAAATTAGGTACACATTGATTTTCTTATGTCAAATCATATAATCAATATTTCTTACTTACCTTTTATGCACTGATAATATCAATTTTGGTTTCAATTAAACAGTATTGGCTGTCCAAACTAAACTAACTATTTAACAGCCTTGGTAACTTTGTTAGATAACTTAACTAACAATTGATTTAAGCGATCAAAATTAGTTATCAATAAGTTTTGAATACGCAGTAGTAATCCCCCAATTAATAAGTGCATTTAAGGTTAGAGATGTAGTATTTAATATAAAAAACAACGCTTTATAAGACGATATGACAATTAGGTAACACTATATACAGAGAAAAGATCAATGTAACTTTAAATTAACGTTTAATTGGGTATAGCTAATATAATCTTAAACATTTAAAAAGTAAATAAATTATTTTACAAGTCTTTGGTTTCTTTGGTTACAGTAACGATTACGCAAAATAAAGTAATTAAAAGAGAACCACCACCATTTACCACCGAACAAATATTTACAAAATCGTTCTTGCTCTGTGACAGCCGGGCGAAAACATATATGGGGATGGTTTGCATATCACATTTCAATTACGCTTAATGCTTATAATTTACAAATTTTTACATTTGTGTATACGGTTATTTTTAGAGTCAGTTATGATATTCTTTAGCTTGGAAAGTTTGGGTAACTTCATGTATCCGTACTCGAACTATTCGTGTCCTGAATGTCGGGATGAGTATCGTCCATGAGAAGCTGCTGCTGCTTCAGGGCTGCAAGTCTTTGGTGAGTCAGTTCTAAGTGATGCTTTCTCCACTTTATTCGCCTGTTTTGGAACCACACTTTCACCTGTATGACAAGTGCAATATGTACAAACAACGCAATATAAACATCCAAAATTTGTACCTGAGCTTCGGTGAGTTGAAGAGTATGAGCTAAGTACAAGCGTTCGGGTCCTACCATGTACTGTTGTCTTTCAAATTCCGCCTCCAATCTCTCCAGTTGCTCAGGGGTAAATATCGTTCTGACTCTTTTACTTTTGCAGTTTTTTTTACTTGGAAGAACTGCTGAAGACATGTGTTTCAATCCTCGCACTGCGAACAGATACAAATTAGGAAACGAAAGTTCCTCTGCATTTTTGAGGCTTGACGCAATTTCATTGAATGAAAGATGATCTTAAGGTTTTGCATCGCGTCAAATGAATATTGTGTTTCACTTTAATTATTGCGTGCTACAATTAAGAAGGACATTTGTATTTGGTTTCATTTAATTGGCACATAAAGAGTTGAAAAGAGAAGATGCAAAGCTGAGATGAACGAAGAAGAGATCGAGGAATTACCTGTGTGTCGACTTGTAGCACAGGCTACAGCGTAATGTCCACCGGTTACGCCGACTGACGAAGAACCATGACGTACCGGAAGCTGTAACCTGCTGCAACCTGAAACCAAGCTGTTCCTATCAGTTCCTCCTGGATGCACGCTTAAGTTCACTACGCTAAGGTCTGTTGGAGAAGATTTCGAATCGCTGTTATCGTTTTTCAAGCCTAATATAGCTGCTATTGTGAACGATTTGTTGCTTGCGGCGGCGGTTACACCTTTGCAATGTGAGTCGATGTGCTGTTTGAATTCTTCGCAGAGGGAATTGGTTGTTGAATGGTCATTTTCGATACCCGTTTGGTCTTCCAGCTGATGATAGCTTAAGAATTGAGATAACGACGTTGAGTAGTTGTAATGATGGAGCATTATTTCGATTCTGAAACGAAAAAATCATATTGTTCCGCCTCTTTGTGCTAACGTGTTAATTTTTCTGTCAGGAAATACTTTTTGCAATTCGGTTTTTAAAATTAATCGAGTTTAACCAATTTCAATGGTAACCAATTTTCTTGGTAATAATAAGCTATACACTAGTGTAGTTGTAATAAATTCCTGACAGTTTTAGGATGAACCGTGATTGCTCCTCAATATTTTTTGAGTTTGTATCTGCAGCTGCGGATCATTTTATTTGTAGGTATATAGCGCTAATGTTGAGTTTGCACTGTTATTACAATTTAAATAGCGGAGCTATAAGTACTAAAATAAGGCCGTGATGTGTACTAAACTGGAGGAAATTATATTTGTTGCAAATCTGACATTTTACCGTACACTCTGCAGGTAGAGAATAATATTGAATACGTACATTCTACAAGATGATTTCCAAAAGTCCCCAGCAAAAATTTGGTATCACAATTATAGATAACACACTGGCATTGGTACAGCTCGCGTAGAAGTCACTTTAGCTTTATCAACACTCCTCATAGTAGTCTGAACATTAAAATGAAAATTGTTGCAAGAGTCAACACACAATTGCTGTTAGATTGCTTCCGCGATGCTCTTACACTACGCAAATAACGATGTTTCGATAGGTTTTTCGAAAAGATCTGTAACTTATGAATATGTATTAAATGATGTTTACATTAACACATTTATGCCTAAGTGTATTAGTAAAATGAAGAGAAGACTAGGTAGGTTATCTCTAAGGCGGTGATGTAACTGACACAAGGTACACTTGTTTGGTGTGCTCTCTCACAGAAGGGGGCCCCTTCCAGCCGCAGGGGTTGGACCTGATCCTCGGACACACCCTCTCTCACTCACTCTGTGTATGTACCCCGACCCCACAAGCAACCCCACGACCCGCAACCTGTGTTTCAATCCCGCGCCAACATCAGGATTAATGTCCTTATCTAGTCGGGCTGTTGTCGGTCGGTTTAGTAGCTCTCTTTGAATTTTTATGCTGTGCGAATAGCTGCTTTTATTGCTCTGCCCGTTTTGCGATGTTTCAATGCGAATCCAGAATCCAGCTCGCCCCTCCGTTTCATCCAACTGTCCAGGATAATTGCTTTCTAATTGATAAGCGATAAATATCTTGGATTTGTAGGAGGATTTCAATGGCTCCTGTTTATTGAATATTTTACTAAATCATGCGTTAAGAATTTTAAGTACTGCAAATTACTTTTTGGGAGTGGTTCGCAAGCTTTTCGTTGGATTATTTGAATAATGCAGATTTTTTAACCCAGCTGCCATATGCAATTTTACAAATTTCTGCTGTAATAATCTATTGCGGCACTTTGCCATTTGCGTATTTGCATTTTTGTGAAATAATAAGTTTTGCAACGATTTGTGTTTTTACAATCATATAAATATGCCTCCTGCTTCTATGATTTAGCACACCAAAGAGATGCCAGTGCGAATGTTTCAGCTTCAGTTGCTGCTATTTTATTATTTAAAGTAGATAAAAGTATCTGTGGCGTAATATCGTTAAACGTTGTAGGAACATAGTGCGGATGCTATACATGCCCTCAATTTTTAATATTCAATAACCAACGTCGAGCTCTCTGCGTCTCGTACACCCGGGCGCGAGCACCCTTCCCCTAATAAAAAAGGAATGTGGAATATGAGCACACACGCGGTTACATAACATTATTACCAGGTAATGTTGCGGCGGGTGGCTATCTACACTGATTGGAGGGTTATGTGGGGGTGCAAGCCCCGCCCCGGCGCTTCGTCGTCGCAGCGCGCATGATTTCCCCGTGGATCGGGGTTGCAGGTACGCCCCCGCTATCATATTTCATATTTGGAAATATGAGCAAATGATGTGCTTGCCTGGCTGTATTTTCCGGTATTTGCGGGAGATAGACTGCATTCACAATGAAACTTCTTCTCTAACAAAGGCTGTTTACCCCCTAAACTATTTTCCATTTGTTAAACCTATTTACATGCTATATTAATTTAATAAGATTCTGTCACAAAATATGGTAATATTTGTACTCACTTTACTATTTGTCGTAGGTATTAATTAGAAGTAGGTAGAAACTGTTTAGTGTACGTTTTCGGTTGCTACAAATTTTTAATGTTTTCTTGCACTCTAGTCTTAGACTACTTGTATGAAATATATCTCATAGAAAAGTATTTACCCAGCCTTATGTGGCATTCGGTATTGAAATGTAAGAATTCTACGCAACGTTTAATCGAAGTTTTTTTCAGTTTAATGGGCCAAAATGAGTTTTAGAGTGTTATTGTAAATTTGATAAGGTTGTGTATATGAATAGTTTAGAGACTTAGCATTTCTGTATGAAGACAAAGCGAATATGAATCCTCTTTTCGAAAGAGAACAAGAGCTAACATTTAACATCGAGGTGTACTATTAATGGAAAATCTATATCTCACCCAAGAGAATTGGCGGATATGCATTGCATGGAATGACAACAACAGTAACTTTATTTCTATATTCATGAGAGTGTGCAAACGCCAATATCAATAATTTGCCTCAAATTGTTATTGAATTGCTAATTAACTTATTTCCATAACCAGGTCTTAATTGGAGCGGATGTATGTAATGTAGTCCGCATCTGAATTCTTTATTAGCTTTAGCGCAATGTAAATATTTTAATATATTGTACGAGGCTCTAACTTTCCTATTGTGGGAACGCACAGAACTATATCCAATAGTTGCACTTATCAAATTGAAGTATTTAGATATTTAAACTTTGTTATGCAAACGAATATCTACGTAAGAATTGTCGTGTCCTTAAGAAATATAAACACCGAATGCTTTCCAGACTTCTCAAGTACTAGAATGCATGTTCTAGCAATGCTAGAATTTTGCGTTTAGACGCTGTTTATCTCAAGCCAGTATTTCAGGATATGCAACATAAGGACTATATTTTCAATGAGATTTAATTTTCAGGTTTTTGACATATTTTTAAATAATTTTAAAAACTCTCACAGGAAAGTGAGCTGCATAGTTTCGTGCAAACAATTAATACTCATCAACGCTTATTTCCGAAGCGTAAGTACTGTTTAGTTTCAATTGTTTTTGCATATTCATCATACCTACCATTTCTATATTACAAAATACAATTCTGTTAATTACTTAATACTTAGCTTGTGCAAACAGAATTGTAAATCGCTAGCTTCCAATTTCTTAAGTAATATATTCTCTGCAAAGACAGTTATATTTGCGTAAAATATATAACATTAAAAATTGCAGTTTATAATATATTTAATTAGTTTAAGTGCAATTTTGAATGTTATATAGTATATTTTCGATGGTAGAGTCCAAAAATAAGCTAAATACTATTCCCTGTTTAGCTTTGAGGTAATACAACACAATAATACATTTTAGACAATACTCTCTTCTCATAATCAATTTAATTCGATGTCAATTGCAGAGAATCTTATATGAATAAAGAGCATATGGTTTTTATTTACAAAGTCAAAATGGCATATTCGTGTACTTTAATTTTCTCGATATGACAGAGGATAAAAACGCACTTCATCGATATTTATTCATTTGCAGTTACGGGACAAAACTCTTTTCTTGAATATTATTGATATGATTTATAACACTTTACATTAGTATGCTAATTCCTGACAGTTTTAATGTCACGGGCCGAAATGCATAACAATATGACTAGAGCTGTTGTGAAAACTTTTAACTGGCAACCAAAGATTCGAGATTTGATTTGTATGGCTTTATCATTCAGTTTAATGTCCAATAAGTTTTCGGGTTAAAAAGAAAGGGCGTTGCCACTAGCCAAATTTTTTTTACGTTGGTACAGTCTTTATATAAACGTACGTGAAGTTTTATCTCAACCTGTCAATTCATTCTGTGTTTGCAAGCCATTTAGTAGTGACGTGTCACAGAATTTTTTACAATGGTCAAAAGTGATTTGGAGTGATTGGATTTTTGTTTTTAGAAGGTTTAAAAGCAAAGGAAATTTATTCTTTGTTTACAAGCCATTTAGTATCAACGTGTCGCAAAACTTTTTACAATGGGCAAATTGAAGTGTCTTGGAGTGATTGGATTTTTATTTTTAGAAGATTTAAAAACACAGGAAATTTATGAATGAATGTTAACAGTATATAAGGAAACTTTGCCTTCAATTAATACAGTATAAAGATAGGTACACTCTTAATATGAAAGCATGTGAAGTTTCATCTCAATCTGTCAATTCATTCTTTATTTACAAGCCATTTAGTATCAACGTGTCACAGAATTATTTACAATGGGCAAATTCAAGTGTCTTGGAGTGATTGGATTTTTATTTTTGGAAGGTTTAAAAGCAAAGGAAATTTATGAATGAATGCTAACAGTGTGTAAGGACACTTTCCCTTCAATTAATACAGTAGAAAGATAGGTACAATCTTCATATGAACGTATGTGAAGTTAAATTTCAACCTGTTAATTCATTCTTTGTTTACAAGCCATTTAGTATCAACGTGCCGCAAAACTTTTTACAATGGGCAAATTGAAGTGTCTTGGAGTGATTGGATTTTTATTTTTGGAATGTTTAAAAGCAGAGGAAACTTATGAATGAATGTTAACAGTATATAAGGACACTTTGCCTTCAACTGATACAGAAAAAAGATAGGTACAGTCTTCATATGAAAGTATGTGAAGTTTCATCTCAATCCCTCAATTCATTCTTTAATTACAAGCCATTTAGTATCAATGTGTCACAGAACTTTTTACAATGGGCAAATTGAAGTGTCTTGGAGTGATTGGATTTTTATTTTGGGAAGGTTTAAAAGCAAAGGAAATTTATGAATGAATGTTAACAGTGTGTAAGGACACTTTCTCTTCAATTAATACAGTAGAAAGATAGGTACAATCTTCATATGAAAGTATGTGAAGTTAAATCTCAACCTGTTAATTCATTCTTTGTTTACAAGCCATTTAGTATCAACGTGTCGCAAAACTTTTTACAATGGGCAAATTCAAGTGTCTTGGAGTGATTGGATTTTTATTTTTGCAATGTTTAAAAGCAGAGGAAATTTATGAATGAATGTTAACAGTGTGTAACGGCTTTTCGCCTTCAATTGGTACAATAAAAAGATGGGTTGCTGAGTTTAAATGTGGTCGTAAAAGCCTTCAAGACGATCCACATTAAGGACGTCCAAATTTACTAGGCTGTTTAATAAGTTTTGCGGTTCGATAAAAGAGATCGTTGCCACTAGCCTATTTTTTTTTGCTACGTTGGTACACTCTTCATATGAACGTATGTGAAGTTTCATCTCAATTTGTCAATTTATTCTTTGTTTACAAGCCATTTAGTATCGACGAGTCACAGTATTTTTTACAATCGTCAAAAGTGCCTTGTAGAGACTGGATTTTTGTTGTTGGATGGTTTTAAAAGCTACGGAAATTTGTGAGTGAATGTTGAAAGTGTGCAAGGACTGTTTGCCTTCAATTAATACAGTAGAAAAATAGGTACATTCTTCATATGAACGTATGTGAAGTTTCATCCCAATCTGTCAATTTATTCTTTGCTTACAAACCATTTAGTATCCACGTGTCATAGTATTTTTTTGTATGGAAAAATCAAGTATCGCGCAGTGATGTTATGTTTATTTTTGGAAAGCTTAACAGCAAAGGAAATTTATGAACGAATGTTAAAAGTGTGTAAGTACTCTTCGCCTTCAATTAGTACAGCAGAAAACTGGGTTGCCGAATTTAAACCTGATCGTACAAGCCTTGAAGATGATCCGAGTTAAGGACGTCCAAAAACGGCAACAATACCAGAAATCGTTGAAAAAATACAGGATGCTGGAAAATCGTCGAGTGATATAGTAGACGTCTTACAGTAGGCATCTCAATGGACAGAGCAACCAATATTTTGACTAAAATATTGAGTTTCACAAAGCTGTCTGCACAATGGGTGGCACATTCGCTAACAAAGGAACAAACGCATTCAAAGGTGACTTTCTTATCAACATTCAGAGCGTTTTCGAAAGGATAAAGTAGATTTTGTGCGTCGATTCATCACGATGGATGAGATTTGGGTCTATCACCATGATCGTGCATCAAACAAAAGGCTAAAGTGGGGTGAACCTAATTCTTCGGCTTCGAAATGAGTTCGTGTCCAAAATCGGCCAAAAATGTGTTAGCATCAGATTTTAGGATGCGAAAGGAATTTTGTTTCTGGAATACTTATAAACTGACAAAATAATATATTTTGAATATTATTGCAACCTTTTAGACCAGCTGAATGAAAAAATTTGTCAGAAAAGATGCGCTTGACATAAGAAAAAAATTCAGGACAATGCGCCAGGTCACAAGAGTATTTTGACAACGGCTAAAATTCATGTTAGAATTGTTGAAGCATCCACAGTATTCACCAAAATTGTTCCCTAGCGAATTCCATCTGTTTCTAGATGTAAAACAATTCATGCTTGGAAAGCGATTTTATCAAATGAGGAGGTCATAACTAATGTGGAAGCGTATTTTGCAACACTTCCACTCTCTCACTTTAGGGATAGAGTTTATAAATTGGAATCTCCTTGGAACAAGTGTATTGACGTTCAGGGAGACTATACTGAATAATAAAGGGTGTTTCAAACCATAACAGTGTGTTTCGTGTCGAACCACAAAACTTATTGTGCAACCTAGTATATATTCGGGAGAAAATAAAAAATCACGCAAACAATAAAAATGAATACATAGTATAATAATATAAGTAAACATTCGCATTTACAACAAATTTAAGTAGAAACTCAACCTTAACACCAGAAATAAAGTTAGCCTTCATTTGAAACGTAATAAAACCTCGCTCGTCTTTTACAATAATGATAACAATATATATAATTTTCTTAAACAGAGATATTCTGTGCTTGTACCACAAAAGGGGTATCATATACACAGTGTTCATATTTAACTAGTGTTTGCAACTGCACTTTAAACTAATAATTCAGGTAATTTTTAATATTTGTCTTTAACGCAAACTGTGAAAATATCATGATAAGTAGTCTTATATTTTTTTAAATTTTTATTTACAAGATTTAAGAATATGGAGAACTAATCAAACGAACAGCTTTTAATTATTGTAAAAACTTTTGCGAAAATATGTTGCCAGCTACGTCAAGTCTTCAGTCGCAATTATTCGCCAAATGAATCGACAGTGAGGCGTTTGAAACCAAATTTATGCTCATGGATCAGAAAACCATTGCTCGTTAAAGACTATATCGGTCACTCGAAAATACACATTGCGGAAATGAAATTTTTTCCAAAAATGACAATGAAGTTGAAAGAACACATTTTTAATGTTATTGAAACCATCCAAAGAGAGTCTACGCACATATTTGACGCAATACCGAAAATTGAGCTTGAACAGGCATTTGAATCACTATTGAATCGCTGTAATAAGGATATTGAAGCAGGAGAAGAGTATTTTGAATAATGCAATGAGAAGATTTGAATAAAATTGTTTTGTTTCATTTTTATAGATACCGGAATATATTATAGGGCCCGGAATTTTATTGCCGCGCTGCGTATCCGCGTATAATAAAAGTAATTCTCCGTAGTTGCTTCTCTACTAGCAACATCTTTTCTTAGATATTTATTAATAACAGCTATTTATAGATAATTGTTTTAAATAATTTATAAGCTTCTGGAATACACCTCAATAATATATTGTAAGATATCTACTAAAATCGATATCCATTTCCTAGTTTTCTTATGTTTACTATTGAGGGCGTAAAAATTAAACCCTAAATTTTGGAGGCTTGATAAGGATTCGAAACGTCTATGGCCATATCGTTGTCCACGTCGGAGCTATAAATTAACCACAGAAATGATATGATTGCATAAAGCAAAGTGTTACGCAGCAGTACAGAACTGAACTAATAGTTTGGTGGTTTTTTACGTAAACATAAAACTGCAAGGGAAAGTACTGACATGATTTGGCATTACATTTATGAAAAATTCTACACAACTGAAATTATATTAGAATGAGTAATTATCAAATACTTTTCAATTTTTTCACTAAATATCTAGCATTAGTTCAAAACTTCATAATTGATGATGGCTTTTGGCTTTTACATAATAGAAGGATATTTGGAAATGTTCATAAATTCTTGTCATAAAACAATAAGTATTGACACTACTGTTTATATTTGTTGTGTACGAGGTGTGTTCAATAAGTATAGCGAATTTTGAATTTTCGCGGGTTACGTATATTCGAATTTCGATTTTTTTTTGTGGCGTTATGTTAGTACTCATGTCTCTCACTTATACCGACAAGTTCGGCCATTTTGAATGTTCAGTTAATTGTTGACAGTTGCTTTGCTTGCACGTGTTTGGCTCGTCTTCGATTTTTACCTATTCAAAAAACTGGATCAAAGAACCTGCATCAAATTTTGTGTGAAAAACGAAATTAAGTGCGCGGATGCATTCCGAATGTTGACTGTGGCATACGGAGAAGCTACCTTGGGCCGAAGCAACGTTTATCGGTGGTACAAAATGTTCTCAGAAGGCCGAGAAGATGTGAACGACGAAGAGCGTGCCGGACGCCCGAGCACTTCAAGAACAGACGAAAAAATTGAAGAAGTGAAGAAAATGGTATTGGCCAATCGTCGAATCACCGTTAGAGAAATTGCTGAGGACCTAGACACATCGATTAGCTCGTGCAATCCGTTTTTTATCAATGATTTGGGCATGAGACGGGTCGCCGCGAAATTCGTACCAAAATTGCTTAATTTCGACCAAAAACAACTTCGCATGAAAATTGCTAATGAGCTGTTGGACTCTGTCCGCGACAACCCAAATTTGCTCCAGAGGGTCATAACTGGTGACGAATCGTGGGTTTACGGTTATGACGAGGAAACCGAAGCTCAATCATCTCAATGGAAGCTGCCGCACGAACCAAGACCGAAACAAGCGCGTCAAGTTCGGTCGACTGTGAAAGTTTTGCTTACCGTTTTTTTTAGATTGCAGAGGCGTGGTGCATCGTGAGTTCTTGCCACAAGGCAGAACGGTCAATAAAGAATATTACCTGCAAGTTATGCGCAATTTGTGTGAAGCAATCCGCCAGAAACGCCCGGATTTGTGGAAGAACAAAAATTGGCTTTTGCCCCACGATAACGCCCCTGGTCACACATCATTGCTTATGCGCAATTTTTTGGCCAAAAACAACACACCAATGATGCCGCAGCCACCATATTCCCCAGATCTGGCTCCTAGTGACTTTTTCTTGTTCCCGAAACTAAAGAAACTAAATGAAAGGACGACGCTACGCTAATATTGACGAGATGAAGATGGCATCGAAGGAAGAGCTGAACAAGATAAAGGAAAATGCTTTTTTTAAGTGCTTCGAAGATTTGAAAAAACGTTGGCACAAGTGTATAATATCTCATGGGGACTACTTTGAAGGGAACAAAATAGATATTCATGAATAAATAAATAATTTTTGAAAAAACACAAAATTTGCGATTCTTTTTGAACACACCTCCTATATCAAAAAGGCAATTGGAATCAATGCGACAGTTCAGTGTTTGATGTACAAATTTATACATAAATTCACGCCAAAGTGCTAGGTTAAGTCAACTTGTATAAAACCTAAGTTAAAGAAATAGCTTCCAGAAAATTTTGGTCATTTGAACCTCAGTTTACGTATCAATATCACTTTCAGTTTTTACTACTGCTAATAATAAATATTCTATTTGTGTAAAAAGCAATAGTTATAAATAATAAATTGGCACTTGCTTTAGTGATTTAATTTAAGACAATAAACCTCTGTATAATTATATCAAGAATTAACTAATTCTCAGAAAACATTTATTAGTTTTGAATTATTAAATTTCTTATCGCCTCCAAAAACTACGAGGGGTGAAAGAACAAATCCCAAGTAAGCAAAGCAAAAGCGTCTTCGTTTCAAGACGCTGTTGTTATTGCAAACTATTTGAAGCAATATCATTGCATTAATATGAAAAATCATGATTTTTAAGAAAATATAGGCTGTCATTAAGAAATATACAGCATGCTTTACAGAATACTTCGCAACAAACTTCAATGAGTGAGTTTTAAAATTATTAGCCGTTAGGTAATCAATATACTTAAGAAAATTAGGACAGTTTTCCAACCTACATCCTCATTGTTATGTTATGTATATACATGTAAAATTCAGTTAAAGTAAAATCTTACAATTTTTAGTGTATACGCAAAATTATTATATTTGTTCATATTTCTGGGTTTAATTAATAATATTCAAATGCAAACTAAAGCTCTTCATGTACTCTGATCCAGTCCAAATTGTAGCCTTTTATGGTGTGTTTAAAATTGCAACTTGATAGCTCTTTTAATATATATATTCCAGAAAGTGGATACGAATCTACGACTTGGTTGTAATGCCAAATTTCGCCAAAATCACGAGGTACTATACTATAGCAATAGAGAATGTAAAAATCGAGTATCAATTACCATTGTTAAACACTAAAATATAAAATTAGTAAATGGCTGATAATTTTAAAAATAACAAAGATCCAATGACACAAACTCATTTAGTGCTACAGTTTTGGTGTTAAAAATACGAATTTCTATTTAATAATTTTTAGTAAATTGATAGTTAAATATCGAAACAAGAGATTGCATACAAGAACTGTGTAGTTGGTACTGCTTTCGTAATTATTTATTAAAATCGGTTGATTACTATCATAGCAAATTGCAAGGCGGATGTGCTTGTCAATCACACTATATTTGAGGGAATGTACTATAAATTACCCCTCGCCAAAATGTAATTAGTAACGGTTAAAGCGTTATTATAACAACCAATGCTGATTATTTAAACGATTTGTCCTTAACACTCCACTATTGTGTCTACGATTGCAACTTAGATATTCAATGGGTCTTTCAAAATACAAACAAATACATACTTGGACGAATTAAGTTTACTAGCGGTGGAAAATGGCTCTTTTATTTGTGATACAGACGTAAAGTATAATAATTAACGTGTTAAATCTGTACGTCACCTTTAGTCATTCAGACAATTTTAGGTCAACATCACTATTTATTACAATAATTATATATCATTCGTCTGGGTTAAAACTCATGCTTAGCTCTCTTATGTAGACCGGACGGTTGCAAGGATAAACCAACAATAATTTCACTTAAAATTTTCACAATTATCTATCTAGTTTTCAAGGCGTTAAAAAATAATATCCTCAATCCTTGCCTGCGTGAATCTTAAATGCTGCCAAACTTTTTCTCCCTTTCATTATTGTTACTTTCAAGATTTTTAGTTTGTTATCCTTTATGTAAAAAAAATCATTTAAACCAATCGATTCTGCTAAGTAATCTGCATTACTTACTTTCGGTGCAAAGATTATTTAAATTTAAGATGACCACGTCCATAAACTACCAACACGTTAGTTCAATTACACTATACTCATAATTTATGGATCAGTCAGAGCTTGTGGCGAGACGTTAAAATGACAGTTATCTGGTATCTGTTACGTTTTTGCTCTGGCGTAGAGCCTTGTTGATGGTCATGCCAAGTCAAACTTATACATGTTAAATTCAATTACATTCTCATATATGATTCATCCCTGAATCATAGTCAATTCCATAATGATGGAAGTATTTTCAGTGCTTCGACGAAGCAATGTAATAATATTACAAATTTGAGTCCTCTTCGAAAAAAATACAGGTTTTATACAAACAAGTGCATAATAGATTTAAAACGAAATAAATCGTATACTATTAATTGTTGAATTATCGAAAAAATGTGGATTATTCTTGAATTCTATAGTACGTGTTTTTAGTTTAGTTCTAGCGCATCAATCAAGGGAGATGCACCACAATTAGTTGCGGAAGGGCGAGGATTCGCCAACTAATTTGATTGCAAAATGCTTGCTCCATTTAAAAGACAGTTGGTGGTATGAAATTTGACACACTCATTACATAGTAGATCCAACACCATCTGCGTACCAAATTTGGTCGAGATCGGTTGAATTTAAGTAGAACTACGAAATCAGGCACGACTTGTTCATCTCGATATTCGCACTATTAACCACCAATTTTGGTATTTATCGCTCCTCGTGTGGTAATCAAAGGTGTGAAGTTTGCCATAAATAGATAATCTATTGGAACTCATCAGTTATTGCAATAATAAAGGTAAACTCAAAAGCAGATCGATAAAAAAATCATTTCGTTTCCCAGCAATTTGAACAAATTTATTGGTAAACGATAAAATAAGATTACTCATGATGAAAGTCTTTTAAGAATTATCATTGTAAACAAAATTACAAAATAAATAAAGATTCAAATAATTTTCAATTTTCACCGTCTATTAGAAGAGCATAATATTTAAATGCGCAAAATAATCATATTATAAAAATGTTAAGCAAATAAGAAATAAAGAATTGTATTTCCATTAAGAAATAAGCAATTATTTTATCTAAATTTGCAAGGTGAATGGAGGAAACAAGAATGGCCACTCTCCTGAGTGTTGCCATTTACATTTCAATACTATACGCTCTGCGACTTCGACCTTTTGGCGGATCTGTTCAATTTCAGGATATGTGAATCCTTTTTGATCATTTCTGGCATGGTGCATGGGCAAAAACGCAATAGTCGTCAGGACGTTTGAGCTGAAACTATTTTAACGAAATCGTAGATTCGTAACCAGGTTTGCGATATGTATGCCCTCCAAAAGTACATGTTAACCTAAACAGATTTTATTTTTTTCAATTAAACCAGTCGATAAAGTAGCACTTTCGAAATGGATTTTTGTACCTATCTTAAAAACTATTAAAAATTAATAGATACCAAATTTCGATTTTACTGGAGCACAGGAAATGATATTTTTTCAATTTTAAGAGTTTCACATCATGAATATGCGCTAAAAAGTTTGAGTGTCGTGATTAATTTTCAACGAATTGGATAATTTACTTTTTGTCAACTCTTATGATTTTTATTGGATTTTTCATAATCGATGTATTTGAAGTGTCAGAATACTAAACTGAAAAAGGGCATAAACAAGTAATCAGGGATCAAATAATTATATATATTATAGACGAGAAAATGTTGTGAACATTTGATGAAAAGTAGGGTTCATGGCTTTACTATACAAAATAGCATTCAAAAATTCTTGAATCCTTAAATCAAGGTGTTGTTTGACCTATTTATGATATTTGCAACTTAACATAGTTCAAAGTTTTTATGTTCTATAAATAAAGTATCCCACACGAGCCTTATTTATTGACATTAGATATTTTATTTTACCTAACCGAATATTCGAAAGTGTACCCTAAAATACTTTAATAGAATATGTATTCAATAAAAATGTCCAATTCTTCAAAAGTCAGTTTGATTTTTATACTAGAAATGAAGTGTTACAATTTTTATGCAAAATATTATATTTTAGCCAAATTAGAGTGTAATTAAATAAATTTGCAAGTAATAGCATCATTGTACACAAGAGAATGTTCAATGGAGAAACTCCAGATATTTATAAGTTCTAGTGTTTACAGATTACACTTACTATAAATTATAATCTCAGTAAGCAGTTTTTAAATGGAGAAAGCTTTTGAGGTGAATTTCGACTATAGGCTAGCCAATAGAATAGTTTTGAATGTGGGATTCGCAATAATAATTTTTGAAATTTATTTTCCAAGCATATTGCCAAATATGTTGTCAATTTATTTTCCAAATTTAGAATAAACACAGGAAGTGTAAACAATACAATTGCTTTGCTCCATTTAAGTTTGTACGTTTTATTTCCTTTGTTTTCTATACCAATTACGAGAGATCTATGTTGCTGCTATGTGGAATTGGCGTTGGGTGGATTAGACTGTGCAACAGACGCGCTGTCCGTGTTCCTATATTCGTAGTAATGTTTTCATGAACGAATGTAAAGTCTACTAAATTTAGAGCGCACTCGGATTTAAATAGAAAATTGCAAAACAAACAATTTCATTCAATTGTAAATCAGATTAGATTTGTATGCGGATAAATTTACAAGAAATGCGTTAATCAGACTTGTTTGTAATTGTTATCTGCTTTAAGTGAGTTGTTCTAGTCCCGTACATTTATTGTTCTTGTTAGAGGTGACCGCCTTTTGTTCTGCGGAAATCTTTGTGTTTCTTTCTACTTTGTTTAGCAAATTTTCCCACAATTTACTTAAGAATTGTGTCGTAAGTATGGCAGGCAATTAATAAAAATTGGGCGGTTGCAAATAACAGTTGTTTATAATCTATTGCAAAATAGACTATGCTGATTATTTTTTAAATTATTAAACAAGCATCTTACGCACATTAACTGCCTTTAAACATTATACGATGCATTTGTAACGAGAAAAACTCTTCAAATACGTATGTCGAGGAACAGAGGTCATTTAGGGACACATCTGGCAGACATTTGTATAAACTTTTGCTTATTTAAGTTCATTAATTTCCAACGCGATTATTATAAAGTGTGTATGTATAAAGGAACGCGGCAGCAGCACAAATCGCACCGCGTAGTTTCCGCCGCGCTTCAACTGGTTGCATACCAAAACAAAAATTTAAAATGTATTTACGGTAATAAAATTCTAATTTTATCAAGATTTCATTGAGAACGATGCGTAAAGAATTGAGTAAATTAAGTAATTATGTCCTTCTAATTTCTATTAGCCGCGGAATTATGTACAGTACAACAATAAAAGAAGAAATATTTCTTGTAGTTGCGCAGCGCTGCACAGCCGCCTCGCCTTTCCGCTTAGCTGCTTTTAGTGTGTTGGGCGCGGACATTTTTTGATGGTCCGCAACAACAGAATCGATTTGTGGAATAAATTTCATATTGCAATGAGTGCATTAATATTTCCACATAATTTAAGTTTTTAAGTAGCGAAGCGAGTAATGGTAACACTTAGAACCGCTACTTTCGTGTTCTTGTGCCGTAATTACGGTGGCACGAGGCTCTTCCGGTAGTGGAATAGGAAACGTTTAAAGTTCGTGTCTTGAAAAAAATCGTTGGTACTACATGGACGCTCAAATGGAAGTTTAATTTAACCATTATGCAATACAAGAAATTGCAATTATTATTCCCGCTGTGCGCCGATGGAAAGCGCGACTCACCTGATCACAGATGATGTCCCATTTTTTTTCGTAGTCGTAATTCTTCAAGAGCTTCGCTTTGTCCGGTGGTAAATCCATCGAGGTCTGAAACCAAAGGAAAACATAAAATTAAATTGGTTCTGTTGCGTAAATTACATCAAATTTGGGTGACCACCAAGACTTCTAATTTATAAAGTGTTGACATTCAGTGGCCTGGTTTACATAAACAGCTCAGGCAAAATAATCACTTCTGTCAAGTTTGTTGTAATATTTGCATATCTATGTATACAGATCGCGTACCTTCAGTGTATTCAATAATTAGACGTACTTGGCACTAGACTCTGTTTGCGCAAAAAGCATTTAATAGAAACATAGCCAATATTTTTTGGTATTATGTGATAATAAGAGAAATGTTTGTTCACTATTTATCAGTAAACGGAGGATTATACGTTAACGTAAAAGGATTTGGCCATTCAAAATGAATGTGTTTGATGTACATATATGAATGCGACATTTTGCATTTTTGATTATCATGAAATGGATAAATAGGCAACCAGACTATCATTTCCTAAAGCACGGATGGATTTATCTAATGGCATATTTAGAACTATTGATTTATATATTTTTGGGTTTGAATTAATTTTTAATTTTTATTCCTTGCCACTCATACGAAATAGAGAATGTTATTACAGCAGTTGATTAATAGCAATAGATTCAATAAAAACTACGAAATATGATGCAGGTAGTTATAGAACACAGGGTGAACACATGTTAATATACAGTGGATCAGATGAGACAAAACGGACGGGCTCAAGCTACTGTCGCCTGTATTATCCGTAGGGATGCAATATCTCAAATTGAAGCACGAATTTATGTTTCTGACGGACTAGTAATGTTACAAACAGCGTTTAATAATAACAATAACGACGCATAGATTGGTCAAAGTCAAAACCGCAATCAATGATTTGTTTTTAGAAATGTTTTTAGAACTGGGGAAATCAGAAAATATGATGGTGGTAGAAGACATAAAAGGAAAGATCGGGAAAGATTTTATAGATACTGACAGAACAAACAGAAAATCTGGCGCCGACGTAAAAAATAATGGCCCCAGCAAAATTATTGACTTCTGCATTCTAAGTAATTTAACAGTCACAAATTCTTTCTTCCATCACACAAATATTCACAGGGATGACCTTACGATGATTATGACAACAACTAGATACAATAAAGAACAAACAGATAAGAAGATAGGGTGAAATAGAAATCGATCACTTCTTGCTAAAGATTATACAAAGATGACTAGGAAATGATGAAGATAGTAAGCCCTTAGGTGTTAGAAAATTTCGATCAGGAAAGAAGAAAATGTTAGGCGTATTACAAATCAATAAAGTTACCACATTACTCAGAAGTCAGTAACAATAGGCATACTGAGTAGTGTCTACTTAAAGTCATCAAATCTCTGACGAGCCTACGATTAAATTTAGGAATCGAAACCTTATTTTCCCGTGATTATGATGGTTATCGAGCATTCGCTATACCATCAAGAAATTATTGACTGATGTGGTGCTTCATTGCCAAAAGCAGAAACAAACTCGTTGAGGGATCCTTATTGAGATAATTCCTTTGACTATTGTAAACTCTAATATAGCAATTCGCTGCAGTTACACAATTGTAAATATCGCACTGAAACTTTTGGATTTAAGTTGACCACAAATAGATATATTTCAAAAACATTATCATTTTATTAATGGCGCCTTCTACATCCCTCAACGCAAATCATTATTACCATTAACATCTTGTCCAGTCGCCTCTGGTATACTTGGCTAGCTTTCAATCAATTTTCCTTGTGAAAAATGTGTTTTATGTTTTGTGTTTTTGTTTATCTTATATCATCCATCAGTTTTGCCGTACACACCTTTGTCAAACAGACTGTATCTTATAGTTTAGACCTGGCCCAAAGCGATTACCACCGTTTTTATTATTGAAATTTTGAAACCAACAGTTTTAAGAAAACGTAAAAATAATGATTTTTTCCCTAACTTAACACTTTTGTAGAGATTACCTCAAAAGGTATATTAGTAAAATAGGAATAATAAAAAAATCAACAAATAATTATACACTCTATTTCAAATTGTATCCTACACTTCCCAAACCGTAAGATTTTATTGTGCCCCCTCGAGGCGTTCCAGCAAAATTTTTGAAACGCCAGGTTTTGCATCTCTGCATTTTAAGGTTGAATTTGTAGAATATGCACAGGTTACATTAGTCATTGAACGGTTTTACCATGTCTGTATTTTTATATAAATATCCAGTTTGCGCAGTAAAGAAATTTTTTTTCAATTTGCTCAGATACATTATAGATGTAATACCTTCTGGATCTTCATTAGAATGATAATTTTGTTATAGCATCAGGTGCGCAAGTTTAAAATGTCGTTTTGTCGTCAAGAGATGGCGCATGAAATTTATTGAAATAGCTTTTGGAACCCAAAGCGCCATTTTTTTGTAAGACTGCCCACTACAAAACGTCATATTCGTTTAGTTGTTTACAAGTTAGTAGCATACTTCTTTTTCGTGGTAAAAACATGTCGAATTTTGAGCCAAGTAAAGAGCATTTGCGGCAAGTAATGATTTGCTTGTTCAATCAAAAGAAAAAGGCATCGGCAAGTCATCGAATTCTGGTAGACTTACGGCGATTTTGCTCCAACTGTCAAGACTTGTGAACGCAGGTTTCAACGTTTCAAAAGTGGCGATTTCCATGTTATTGACAAAGAACGTGAAAATCGACTAAAAAAGTTTGAAGACGACGAATTACAAGCATTATTGGATGAAGACGATACACGAAGACACAAATGATGGCGAAGCAGTTGAATGTCACTCGGCAAGCCATTTCCGATCGCCTGAGAGCCATGGGGAAGATTCAAAAGGTTGGAAAATGGATTCCACACAAACTGAACGAACGACAGATGGAAAGACAAAAAACTGTGTGCCAAATGCTGCATTTATGCCACAAAAGAAAGGGTTTTTTGCATCAGACTCCCGAACGTAAGAAATCGTGGGTAACGCCAACCAATGACAACCGTCAACATCGTGTACAAACTCGGATCGTTTTGGGTTGAAGACAATGTGGTGTGGTGTGAATGGGATAGAATTCATTCTGCAGCAGGACAATGCTCCTGCACCTTCAACCAAAATGGTGAAAGAAACGATTTCTTCGCTTAGTTGGGAACTCCTACCCCACCCGCCGACTTCACCAGACCTTCTGACTATCACCTCCTCTCATCGATGGGACACGCACTGGCTGAGCAAAACTTCAAGACTTTCGAGGATATACAAAAATGGCTCGATGAATGAATATCAATGAAAGTTAAAGCTTTCTTTTGGCATGGTATCCATAAGTTGCCCAACAAATGGATAAAATATGTAAAAAGCGAGGGCCAATACTTTGAATAAAAAGTGTTTTACTATTGTTCTTAAATAATTGCGTATTTTTCATGAAAAAAACGACATTTTAAACTTGCGCACCTGGTATAAGTGTGTGGGTGTGATATCTTGTTAATCACTACGGCATTTTCTGTGTGAAAAATTAATTAAAAATACATTATCTACCTTAACGTATATTAGATATTTGTAAGTCTGTTTGCAGTATAGCCCCATGTTGTTTTCTACAAACTTTATCATTTATGATCCTCCACTCTACTTTAAACAATAAGTACTGACTCTAATCTAATAAAACTCAAGTAAAGCGGTTTCTGAATCATCAATTGAAAACAGACATTGCAGTTTCATGGAAAAACCACGTATTAATTTTATTACTGACCAAGCCAAAATTGTGCAAGTTGGTCTGTACTTTATACAATTGTTATAAGAAGCAACGAATAATCATCAATTCAACGATCGTACACCTAAATCTACCTGCATTAGTCAGCGAGTCATTCCTATATATAAGGACACAAAGCTCGTGCTAGGTTTTCAAAACTATACTTAAATTTCCAGCAGAGACTATCCCTGTAATGGTTAGATGTGGCAAAAATTTAATTAAAATAATGGCACGTCATTTTCGTGCGTACAAATCAAAACCAACGGTAAAATGTTAATTACAGTGTCATTTAAACATGTTAAAGTGCGTGTCACATGACAGTTTAAACAAGAGCAAAGTTTACATAAATAATTACACACAGTGATTATTTTGTTTTCTCTTGTGAACAATAATGTTCTATTTTAGCTTTCCTCGGCATTTATTGTATTTGTATTAAAACGGCGTTTTATATAAAAAGGCTCTTGTGTAATTAAAGTGCGGTGAATCTAAAAATACCCATAACATTCATAGCCCTTCCGAATTTTGCGGTTTTTTTGTAATGGTAATTTACACAGTAAGCACCTACGTCACATAATGTATGTGTAGTGGCGGTTAATGCCGGATATGAGTATAGCTTGGGTAAGCGGAAGTAAGCCTGTTGTACTGTAACAGAACTATACAAATACATATGAGCTATCGAGTATAAATTAGAATGGAGTCTACCTACGGTTGTCCATAAGTATTTGCTTGTACATTAAATTGAACACGCTGACCATTAAGGTACACTAGGTCACAAAAGTAGAGGTATAATTGCAGCTGTGCATTCATGTAGTTGCCTAGTTAAATCAATTTAAAAATGCCAAAACATTGTGTTGTTGCAAAGTGAAGCATATTAATTCACACAAAAGGGATTGAGTACATTAATTTTCAGTCTTAAAGAATTCGATTCAGTACGCTTAAAGAGCAGTGGCTAGATCTGTATCCATGAGGAATGTTGTATAATATTCATTCATCGATATCAAATAAATGTAATTTGATCGATACTAATTCTGAGGTATTTTAAGATGTTATGCAACCTGACTCCTTTAAGTTTTACGCGACATAATAATTTGTTTCTCGTTACGAAAACAGTTGCGCTGAAAGCAATATTGTCTATATTTTTGCCCGGAAATCTGAACTGCACTTGGCCACTGTTTAAATTTATTTTATTACATTACCTAACTTCTGCAGGCTTGTTTAGATTACATTTTTTATTAAAGAAATATTTTTGGGCACAATCGTAAACAACGTAAACGTCATTTCCTGCTAATAAAAGTTGAAATAAAGGATCAATAAACTATACCTAAATGAAAGTAACACAATTTTTCACAAAGGATAGACCGACGACCAAAGGAAATCAAATTATTTTGACACGCCATTCCTATCACCGAATTCATAAATCTTCGTTGTCTGGAAACAGAAGCGGAATGGGAGTGAGCGATACAATAAATTGTACATTATTAGAGAGCACCCGCATTTAGAGAAAAACCACCCTCAAATATGAGGGCGTGGTGGATAAGTGAAGTGGTGCAGAAAATACAATAGCTTGCTGCAAATATTAGTAAATAGACGACAACGACGGTCTATTCAGGGGTATAATAGGGCATAAATTGCGTAACGAATTACTTTCCCTCGCCCCTATCAGCTTTTCATAAAATAAATTGTATAGCATAACCGTATATAAAAACATATAACATAATACATTGGATTTTGTTTTCTGTCAAAAGATAACGAACAGCCTTGAACTATATTTATGCAAAATGATAAAAATGAAATATTTGTTTGGAAGTAATACATATTTAACCGTTGCTCCTTGATTGTGTAATATATTCGAATGCCAGGAATCATACTTTCCTCAATTGATAACATTAGATGCTCATTATGTTTACTCATACGGGAGTGTTTGGGGGTGACTAAAGTTCAACGCCCAGTTAGGAACTTTGTCTCGTCGTCTACCAGAACCCTGCCTCTACCCTATGCACCGACTGAATGTTACCGTGATCAAGACCTATTGTTGCGTGATTTTATACCGGGGGAGCTTAAAAATGTTAGGCAGCAAATATCTCTTTATGTAGACACGTTGTGGAAACAATAGTGTGAAAAATCGTGTGCGCAAAGCGGCAATAACAGATAAAAATCGATTAAAATAAAAAGAGCTCCCACCTATGTACCGCGAAACACTGTCAGTCAACTCGAGGCCACAACTGATATGTGACGAAAAGAAAAATAATAAAAATAATACAGAAACATGTTGTAAACAAACTGCATTTGAACCAGAAACATACAACGGAATAACCTTCAAGAATACTCTCTCGCCGGGCAAAGAAGCGAAATAATCAAAGGAAGCCGTGATCATCGCTAAATTCAAAGAACGGAAGCACGCCATCTTGATATCACTTCTCTTTTTGGCATTACGTGTTTCCGGTTTTTCAGTAAATCTATTTATACGAATTAATCGTTTTAAGAAATGATTCATGTTTCTATCATGAGATATATGAAAGAGATCGAGTCAAGAGAAAGAGGCTACAAATAATATGCCACTAAGTACATCAAAGTGTAATTTTTGGTACTATATGATTCCTCTTATAATAGTCAAAAGAAAACTACTCTAATCTCCTGTAATCATAAAGTAATCAACAAGTAAGAGCATTTGTGCTAGAGTGTTGAAATTTGGCATTTTTCTATTATATGGTAATCAATTTCTTATGAAATTTTGGGACACGGTGGACCTGCTAACCTAAGCAAAGTTCAAAATTTTTGAAGTAAATAAATCGTCCAGCTATATATTTGCGCATTACATAAAAAACATTAAAAAGTAACAGGGTTAAATTTCTTTAGTTTTAAAAATTTTTTAGAGATTACTTTGTCAGTAACTGTGCAGACGAACGTTGGAAGGACGAAATATCAAATATTTGCAGGTTTTGCAAAACATATGTTGCATTATCTCTTAGGCATATATTTTTAATAAAAATAATAGTCGATACTACATCCCAAAGCAACAGTAGCTGCAAAGAATTTAAGAGAGATGCAACAAGCGAAATGTTCCTCTTTTCAATGCTTATTTAATAATTAACTGATAAGTAATCACATATTATTAAAACTATATTTTCACAAATATGTACTAATATTCCAGTATGGTCAATTCACTTCAGTAATATTATACATATAATGTACAATCTCAAAATTTTCGATTCAGTGTTTTAACAGCTGGTTTCCACCTGGCCTTGCATTTACAAGTCGATGGTATTATTTGCCTTTTCGCAGAGAATATAAAATGCTTCCCGAAAAATGTTAACATTTCAATCATACTCTGGTCTTTCGGACTACATTTTCGACATTTTATGGTTGAGATATAATTAATTGTGCGTTATTTACGAATGTGCAGCATGAATGAAATAATTCAAACTTGATAATTTTCTTTCTTTAACCACCATCTGTTAAAAACACAGAAAATGATGTTAGGACTCAATAAATATATCTAGATATTTTTAATACACATGTATATTCCTAGGGACTTCAAAGAAAAGTCTTGATTTTAACTAATTCTGTTATCTGTTATCACCAATTTGCAACGATCGCAATAAATTAGGATTGTGGGTGATAAACAAAATAGCGCATTCCCTGACTCACTTTTATCATCTGTATGGAATTTACATTTTACCACAATAAAACTATTAATACGACTCGATCTTTTTTTTCCTTAGAGTTTTCCGTCTGTTGCAATTATCCCAAAAAAGGAATTAAGGAATATTACTTCTTTAATAGTGTGTTTTAAAAACAGTGCATGAAAATTGTAGTGTAAAATAGCATTAAAAAATAATACAAGAGGACGAAATAAGGTGCCAATCAACTTGAGGGAAATTAGATTTCTAGATTTTCATTAAATTGGTACTTTAATACATTACATGTACGTATATGGAAATTTTGAGTGGAGGCAATCCTGATTTTTTCAATGTTATTAAATGTTAAAGATGAAGAAAACCGGTCAAGTTAGTTTGTTCCTTAATGAAATTTGTAACTTGATAATGCATCAAATTTTGACACTGAAATATTAATGAGACACTTTGAAAAGAATTTAAGAATTAATACCCAGCAACCTGATATTGTATCAATTTGTACATTCATCGTTTTTCTAGGCACAATCAACTCAAACAGCGGAAGTATCATCTTTATCTCTAAATTGTGCAATTTATTACTAGAATCTATAAAATTGACAAGTGGCAACATTTAAAAAATTGTGATAAAACCTTATATGCTTACAATTGGATTAATTATTAATACCAACTAATGTGGATTTTAACGGAAAGAAGTTTAGCTGCCTTGTTCCCATAAATTCGAGGGGAGAAACTAATATAAAAAAATAGATTTTATTTTTCTATCATTTTTAAATATAATAGTTCCATAAGGTTCTATATGTAAGAATTTGTCGTTTATAAGGACCAAAAATGAGAAAATAGTCAAAGAGCGGAAAAGAGTCAAAATGAATTCGGAAAGGCTACAAGGAAGAAGTTTCGTCAAAAGCATGAACCAATTGTGGAGGGTATTGCAATTATGCAGGTTTATTACTAGAAACATATACGAGACAGTTTTTGATAGCAAACTCAAACAGACAACAAAAGAAATAACGGAAAAAGCATGAAGGTGATATAAAAAAGAACAGGAAATTTTTTTTATCTAGTTTTTATGAATTTGGGAACAAAATTCTTCAATGAGTCCTAACAAAAGTATGATTTATAAGAAGTTTAATTTTAACAATTCCATTGTTAAAATCTAGATCGTAGGTTTTCCATTACACTTTAAATCATCTTCTTTTACCTTACATTATTAGTATAGATAGATAAAGGGCACATTGCAAAGAATGATTATGTCAGGCATTTTTTAAATTTGTGATCTTTTTAAAAGGTTTCTAAAATGTTATCTGATAATTTTGATTACGTTTTGTATATACATTCAGGATTTAGATTTTGTTAAATATAAAAAAACCTTACAATTATTTTTAAATGAGTTGGAATAGACTTGATTAGCTCAAAACAGCTCAAACAATTAAAATATGATAGTTTTCCTGACGCCTAAACAAATATATGGAGTTTTCTATGAACATTTTCCTTATAGGAAATAAACCTAATATTCGTGCTAATAAATACATTATAAACGCCGGCAAATGAAATATTCCTAAACAAGTATTTGCGAATTCTAAAACAAACGATTTTGATTTCGTGGATTTATGCTATGAAGAAAATAGCAGAAGACAGAAAAAATACTTCGGTAATATAATACTAATAAAAAATAAGATGTTGCAAAAGCAAGTGACTCTGAAAAAGTCATTAAAATCCTTAAGAAAGTGTAATTTTCTGTCTAAAATTAAAGAGTTGTGTTACCATATATTAATCAAAACCGTTACTAGCCGATTGGTCATTCACTTCAAAATAATAATAATAACATGGAAAAAAATACGCTTTAACTCTAAAAATTACACAAAAATTAATTAGATTTTTTTTAAAAGCTGAAGTTTTGTGAAGAACTAAAGGGTTAATTTAATAACATCCGTTCCCCATAACTATGCCAATACACAGTTACAGACAAATTGCACATTCAGATACTTTTAAACTAATCAGTTTAGAGACCATTACCCATTCCTACGCTACTGCTTTTATGAATCACGATTATTTATGTAGCTGCGAGGTCTCCTTGTCGCACTTGATGACCCCTGACACTCTCGTGTTTCTAAAGAATCTTTTTGTTCTCTTCAATGAAGTCGGGATCCACTACACTGTAATCATGAAGGAAGTCTTGAACTATGCTTTTGTTGCAGTTCACTCACAGACTTCAAAATAAAAATCCATATGGGATCTTAAAAAAATTACCTGATATATGTAGGTAGTACTTTGTTGAAATCAAGTTTAAAATTTTTGCTTACACGCACTTATTTAATATATTTTCAAGTAAAAAGAAAACTCTTTTATTCAGTAAGTGAACGCCCCTTGAAATTAGAAGCGCCAAAAATAACACAAGAGTTATTTTAATTATAGCGTGTATTTATTTACACCCGGGCGTAAGACTAATTTCTATTTTAAATTATTGTGTATCTAACATCCAGGACATTAGAATAGGGCATTCTCATTAAATTATAACGTGTGTAGTATTTTTATATACAGCTTAAATTGCATCTAAAACGAGCTTAATAGGACAATTTGGGCCAATGTTGTTCGCACCACATGCTCGTTAAACGATGTCTAGGCCTGGTATGTGCGTGCATCATTGATAAACAATTTAACGAGGGAAAACCTGTGCACACATATTCTTTGTGAAATTTGCACGTTCCTATAACACAGGCCAGATAAAAATTATCTGCGTAACCATCAACTTCCCGGTAAAAGTTCCATTACAATATTGAACCGTCGTATCTACAATGTGTGACTAATTTTATAGTCACTCATTGAACTTCATTTCTATCCATGTATATTAATTATTATTTCATATGCATTTTTGATCAAACAAATTCAATTGTTTCGCGCAATTTCGCATCAAATTACTTTTATTACTGTTTTTGTTACGTTACATAACAGAAATCTCAATTAAATGGTATCATGTCAAATCTACATGGAAGAATGTTGCTGTAACAGCTCAGTAAGTTGATTCAGGAACAAGTTTTTGATATTTTTAAAGACCGCCATCATCTGACAGCAGCCAACTTTTTGCTTCTATTTATTTCCGTCTACCTATTTATTTTCCATTGTACTTCAGGTAGAATTCAAAATAAAATGATTTCAATAAACAGATGATCGTCCCAAAGTGACCCTGACTTAATTTACTTATTCGCAACAACTTTTTAACTCACCAAAACTTTGCAAAACCGTCTTTCTATGTCATGCGGGTCAGGCATGGGTTGCTTCGATTTAACCCTTATGCTTGATTGTCTGGCATGTTGTTTCGAGTTTATGATACTTTCCGCCCTTTCAGGGGCCGCCGATGGTTGAGGCGGTCCCTCTTCTTTAGACGATGTTAATCCCATGTTGAAATTTCGTGGGTGTTTCACAGCACACTTCAACAAACACTTATTGTATAAACATAAAATCCACTTGCACTTTTGTCAGTTCTAACATAGCGAAAACAAAATGCGGTGCGAGCAACAGGTTATTTGGTATCAACTACCCACGCGTGAGTTCATTTTCTCTAAAATTAAACGAACCAACGTGCCAAACTATCATACGAATACAAAATAGTAAAGTTCTTTGAACAAGTTTATAAGTTTCTGCGGCTGCGCGTTTTCTTCTCATCGTTTTATATTTACATTGAGAGGCGGCACCTATCTTTATATATTAAAACTATAGGTTCTATGTTAGAAATCTGCTACCTGAAAAACAGATAACAAATGAAACGGAGTGCAAATTTTTTGCAAAGTATATGGCAGATGATGACTTGGGAATCATGTTATAATGATGCATAAGGCAAACTTGTTTATACCAAAAGCAACTAAATTAAGATTGCACGCCTTTATTAACATGCATTGAATTATAAGTTCGAATGCCCTATTAATGTCTGGCCATATCTCTGATAAATGAAAAGTAAAAAAAATATCATGCTACCAAAATTATGTTGTCATTAAGCTAAACTTAGAACAATTAGAGCCCAATGAAACAGCTGAAGATACATAATACAATACAGCATAACAACAGTAGACTAAGTTACAGTAGAACACTTTAAAAACTAAGAGAAGAATCAGTAAATAAGCTTAATAAAAACAAACCGAATACGACAAGTGCCTAAAGAATGACTAACATCGGTCTTTTAGTCTATTCCAAAGAAATCAAAGACACTAATGGGAGGAATGCTGTTCAACAAGTCTCATGAGTCGGAGAGCAAAAATCTTTATGCGAATCATATTAAAACAAACTTACTGTCTCAGTAGATAGTACGAGCCTCGAAATATACTAGCACCAGAAAATAATGTCTCTACCTTTAACAGCATAAACTGTATTGAAACCTAGAGATCAATATGTATACTTGGTGGATTACAAAGAAAATTTGATCTCATACAGCACAATAAATAAATTAAAGTAGTTGTTAAAGTTGGCTTACATTTTAAGGATATCATTGTCAAGGATGTATCCATATTGACTCAGGTAATAACAAAAACATTAATATAGAAAAACAAGTATGACTACGGCACATGCTTTCGTCCACATTATTTAACATGTGGACAAAACACATATTTAAAACATTTATACAGTGCAGAAGTCAAAATGTACTAAGACTTAATAATATTTGTTACGATGACAATATAATAGTAAAAATGAAGAACTGCTTCAGATATTGATGAAAGCACAGTCTGATGCCAGAACAAATGTGTCTGATGAAGTAAATACAAAATTTCAATATTCTACAAGAATCAAATTGCATCTACAACTCATATTCAAATATCTGGAATCATATTCAGTTAAAAATACTTAAATGCCACCCAAATGCATCAACTGGAAAAATGGATGTACTGCAGAGTATTGGCCATATGCTAAATACTAAGCAGAACAAATGATTTAGAGAACATGAATATACCATTATAGCTAGTGAGCACCTTAAATATGAAAAAAATTACATATAATGCTATATATTGATTATGAAGAATTAAAATTGATAATAGAAGAAATAGAGGGAAACCACAGCAAAAAAGGATGAAAGGAACTCGTGAAATTAATATATTATGTACATTAAGAATACTACATACATATAATAATCAGTGTATCATTAAAACCTAAGATTAAATCCTCCTCCCATTTGAAGTCTACGAATGTCTTGCGCTGAAACACCAATCCGAAAGCCTATACCTTCATCATCACCATCGCCCTGAAAGAAAGAAAGTAAATAATTAGAACCACGAAAGGATTAACGCAGAAAATAGAATAGAAAATTCATTTGTTGCAGTAAACCATCAATTTAAAAGTGCCAGACTTGAATTTGCCTTTGTAAATATTTTTCACAATAATTTATATTTCTGCTTTTCTTACTGGATTTACTTCTTACCAAACAGCAGAAAAGTTTCTTTTACCAATAATCTTTCAGCCGTATATATTTTAACTGTTCACCAGGAACGTAAGCCTGTAAAGAAAAGAACTGTTAAGAAACGTAATTATCATTTCAAATTGAGCTAGATATCTGCAAACTGTTAATGTTAGTATCTAATTTATTGATACATGCACATGCAGCGAATAATATGGAAATAGCTTAAAAAGTGTTGAGGCTATCCTTATACAAAGGGAACTTCCTGCAATTCTACCATTTTTTCCTGCGTATTAACATCTGAAAATTGATAAGTGAATCAAGTTTAAGCTGGTTTGGATCACTTAATGGCGGATGTCAAAGCATACATCAACTCCAAGAACTATGACATCTAAGCTTGTGTAATCGGCTGTCTAAATGGGAAACATTTATTGAAGTAAATAATGACTATGCTCTAGAATGACCATTTAAAAATGTTATTGTTTATTCTGTTCCATAACGAATATTGTTTAAAAAACTCCATAACAGTTATGTATTAACCTATTAGGTAAAGTAAACAGTAATCAAAAATCACAAGGAGGTGTAATAAAGAAATTATTAACTGAGATAGCCACCGGGTGGAGATATTAGTTGCCCATATGTAAATTAATGATTAGTTGCAGAAGTATAAAATTCATCTTGTTGGCTGTCTAAACACGAAGCAGAACCAGGCTATATTACAAAAATAATCATTGGGATTAGTGATAGCGAATTTTTTGTCCTAATTATATATACTATTATAACGAATCTGTGCTAAATACAAGAATACACTAAATTGAAGAAATAGATACCAAACTCTTTAAAAGTAGAAAAACCTGACTGTGCAAACAGCTTTATGATTATTTTTCAAAATGATTATCTATGTTCATATATAAACAAGATGATGGAATAACAATGGGCTTTTAGACAACCATAATCTAGCAATGAAAATCAATTTATTAATGACTTCTTTTGGGACCATTGCCCATAATGTTATGTGTATATGTATCTGTGAATTTATTTTTGCTTGTTTTGCCCGGTTGAGAATAGAATCTCTGTCATCTGTATGACAGGCAGTGATACTAACTACTACACTACCCAACTCGGTTATGAAAATCAATTTTGTACTTTTTAACGGAAATATTTTCTCTGAAGACTTCAATTTCAACGCTACCACTATGGCTCTCAATGATGCTGTAACAGTTTTAACGTTTCTATATTTATTAGTTCTAGTTGCAAAAAATTAAAACCGAGTAGAAGAACAAATTGTAAGATATGACGAAGGTTAAATTGTAGAAAGCCATGTCCACCCATACATTTTCTTGTACTCTTAGTGTCTTATATTTGCATTAGGTGCACAACATTACTTCTACTGTTTTACAATAGATGATTTAATGGTAAGTGTTGATTTTAATAAGCAAATTTAAACGTTATTACAATAAAGCTTGAGAATTTGTGTACATAAACGCACCAAAACATTAGACAATTTATATCCCCCTCTTAAAGTTAGTATCTCAATTAAAAATGTCAGTTTATGAGTCAAATTTTCATTATTTGCACAAAGTTTTATTTTTCTGCTACAGTATGAACAAATCAGCTTCTGAGGCTCATCGAATGTTCTCAAATACTTATGGTAAGTTCACCATCATACAAAAAAAATTGTCTTGAGTAGTTACAACACTTCAAGAAAGGCGATTTAAGATATTAAAGTCTGGCATGGCAATGGAAGAGTGGATTAGAGAGACAGAATTACGGAAGTCCTATCCCATCCGCCATAATCTCCAGACATTGCTTCCTCAGACTACCATGTGTTTAAATCAATGGCACATGACCTGATTGACAATCACTTATGCATTTTTAATGCATGGGATTTGAATGCTGCCTGAAAGATTGGAGTAAATAGTGCCCAGCAATAGACAATATTTGGAATTGTAAATGTATATAACTGTTTTTTTACAAAAAAGCCTTGGATGTGATTGAAAAAAGGCAGAAACACTTAATAATTAAGCATTTTCTTGCTTCAATTGATATGTTTGGTGATATAGTTTGAGCTGTATAAATCAGCAAAGCATGTTTAATTTATTTAAATTAAAGACAAAAGTTCATCCAGGCTCAAAACATGAAAAATTTCCCATTAATTTTTCCCAGCTATTTTAGAGCAAGTCATAATTATAAGATAGAGATTGATTGGGCAAAGCTGTGATTGACGCAACCATTGTTTTCATCAAAGTTGATACTTGTTTTCGACTGATGAATATGTTATATTCAATATCAATATAAACTTGATTTGCCATCGTAATTAAGAAATCTTTGAGTTAGTATAAAAAAGACATGGTTTAATATTTGATTTGATATATGTTAAAGGTTTCGTTGAGTCCTTAAAGTGAAGTTATTTCACCGCTTTTGTCTCCCTTTTTGTCTAAAAATTATGAAATGTATGTATGCAAGCTGTTCTGTCTGAGAGCAACTTCACAATGAATCTGGGGCATATGATAGTCTAACAGTAAAAAAAATATATTCAGCTGTATAGACATCAAAAGAAAAATGCTTAGCAGCATCATTAACAATAATATATTGGATGAAATTCAAAATAAAATCATATATTAACTAAACATAACAATAGCGTAGCTGAGAGCAATAACTAGTCATTTATAAATTGAAGGTTTACTGACATCTCTTGAAATTTCTTATATTGTACATAATATAATCTGCAACAATTTCCATAATCCGTCAGCAATAAAATTTTGTAATGAAATAATCCTGTTTTAAAATATCAACCTAAACTGTATTAAGCAAAAAAAAAATGTATTTACCAGTTGTTTATACTCTCCACCACCAGAGGGAGGTTTAGGGCTAGCAGCAAGAGCTCTTCTGTGTCCCAATTCGCTTTTAGCAGGCCATGTAGGAAACATAGCAGGATCAATCGGAAGCGGTACCTACACAATAACAAATAAAACAAAATAAAAATGTGTAAAAAAAAAGTCATGAATAGCAACATACCTCATTAAAATACTGATGTTTAAGAGCTTCCTCAGCCGTAATTCGTTTGGCCGGATCATATGTTAAGAATCCCTTCAGCAGTGAAAGTCCAACTTCAGTCAACATCTCAAAACGAGCCCTTAAATTTGACACTGGATATTCAGTGAATTTCATCTTTTGTACAGCGGGTAGCTTATTAAACCCAGTCCAGATTTTCTCATTTGGCGTTCCTAAATCTTTGAAAACCCTATTTAACTGGTCTACTTCTGATTTGCCAGGGAAAAGAGCATTCATCAATAATAATTCAGCAAAGATACATCCTACTGACCACATATCAATAGGTGTTGAATATTCCTTTGTGCAGAGAAGCAACTCAGGAGCTCTATACCACAGAGTAACAACAATTGGTGTGTATGCCTTCAAAGGTGATCCATATTCTCGTGCCAGCCCGAAATCGCCAACTTTCAAAATCCCTTTATGTGATAGGAGCAAATTAGAAGTCTTTAAATCCCTATGCAGGATCCAATTGTCATGTAAATGGGCTACTGCCTTTAGCAGTTGTTTAAGTAAGCATTTAATTTCACTTGGAGTAAAATTTTGCTTCTTATGCCGCATAGTTTCCATTAATGACTTAAGATCATGCTCGACATAATCCATAACTATAAAAATTTTATCCATATTACTCCCAACAACAATTTCTCGGACTGTGACAATATTTGGGTGTTGTCCTTTGAGTAAAGTATTGATTTCTCGCAACGAAGTAATCGGAAACCCTTCTTTTTCTTTCTCCATTTTTAGACGTTTTAGTGCAACAATTTCGGTAGTTCTTTTGTCTCTTGCTCTATAAACAACGCCGTAAGTACCTTCTTCTATGCGATTCAAACACTGGAACTCTTCAACTGATCTGCATCCTTGAATTGCTGGATAATATGGTGGTAAATCTGGATCAATTTTTGGTGGTTCTTCTTCTTTAACTACTGGCTCTTTTTCCTTGTCATTTCCATTACTTTTAGGTGATGCTGAGTGAGATCGAGACCTTTCACTGCTGACGCTACCAGAATGTGAATGTTGAGAACGTGATCTAGATCTAGATCTTGACCGGGATCTTGATTGTGATCTAGACCTAGATCGAGTGGAACGAGACTCTGATTTTCTATCAGAATCAGCAGACACCTCTCTACTTTCTCGGCTAGAGCTTCTGCTGCGTTGTGAATGTTCACTCCTTTCCACATCACTGACATCGCTGTGATCACTCCTTTCTGGAAGTTCCTCAACACATTCAGTCTCCATTTCTTCTTCCGAATTATCAGAAACCATTACAACATTTTGTTCTTGCTCAATTTTCAAGCGTTTTAGAGACTCAGCCTCCACTTCTTCCTCCAGTTTCCGTTTTGCTTTTTCTAAATGTCGTCTTTCTCTTTCAAGGCGAGAGTGTTCTTTTTGCCTAGCCATTTCCCGTTCTGCCTCCAATAATTTTTCTCGCCGTAACTCCTGTTCCACTCTTTCTTCCTCTGTTAACTTATCATCTTCTTTGATATGCTTTTCTTCTTTTTTATGCCTTTTATCATCACTAGTAGTCATATTAATCATTTCCTTAACATAAGCACCTGCTTCGCCAGAAAAAGCAGAGCTAGCATCTTCTGCTTCTTTATATCTACGTTCCCTATGAGATTCCCTCTCATGCCGGTACTCATCTCCTTTTATATGACGTTTACTAAGCAACCGCTCCCTTAAATCCTGCAATGTTTTATCACCAGAAGATTTCTCTCTTCTCTCTTCTTCATATTTGTCCCTTCTATGTTTTTCTGACTCACGATTACCACCAGAATATCGCACTTCCCGCATTTCCCGTTCCTTTTTTTTGTTTTCTTCGTACTTGCGAGAATCAGAATGTCGGCTTCTGTACTCCCTTTCCTTGATGTACTGCACTTCATATGCCGAATGCTCTTTGTAGTAGCGCTCCTTTTCTCTTTGGTAGTGTTCTCGATCTTTTGTCGAAGAGCGCATTTGCTTTTCTCTAGAATTGAAGGTGCACTATTATTCTAATGAAATTATCGTGCTGCATAAAATTATATTTATTCAATGATATATAGGATGTGAAGTGCTAGTTTCTAATTAAATTATTGAGATAATGTAGATCATATTACTATTGTCTAAATAATCTGCTTGCAACAAGTTAAAATCACGTAGATGAATAGGTCAAGTTTAGTAGAATAATTTAAGTGTCATCAAATTGACTTTTGAGCAAATTTTTTTTGTGGAGAAGCCAGAGACAGATTGTTCACAATAGTATACAGTATGTTTTATACGGGCCTACACGAATGTTAATTTAATCAAATGAATGGGCGCTGGGCACTCTGGATGTTGATAAAAGTTTTAGTACAAGGAAGTATTGAAAGTAAAGAAGAAATACTGCTTGCTTGCATGTTTGAATTTGTACATATCAAAGATATGTGAAAACATTCAATGGATGTTTGGTATATAAGAACTGGCTATTGCTTTATAAGTAAACACTACATCTCTATTTATGACATAGCTTGCATTTTATTATATTGTGTTTGTATGGTGTTCATAAATCACTTTCGAAGTTACATACCTATGATGCTTTGATCGATGCGAATGGCTACGTTCCTCTCTATGCCTATCAGATGACCTCTTATGATGCATTTTATTCTCTTCGCGTTTTTTATTACGGGACGACGAAGATATTTGGGCTTGTGGAGGCTTAATATCTAAAGAATCAATTGTTTCGCCCTCCTCGTCCGAAACACTGAAAATAGTAACAGTTTTAAAAATGTAAAATATATCTACAAGCACAACTAACCTAAATTTTACTGGTTCAGGCTTCGATTTTGGCTCTGGACTTTGTCTAAGTTCACCATCTTCACTTTGATCATCACCTGAGCCATTGTAAGACATTTTAGAACACTTTAGCACTTATTATAATTGAAAAATCATTCGAAATCATGTAAACGATTGTTTAGTGTTTAACGAATGAATATTTTTAATTAGCTAGATAGACTTTGAGGTTAGGAGCAGGTTAGCCAACAGTTCCATTGCTGCCAAGTGCCACGCTTGATATTCTTCCCGGGACTTTTCCTTTTATCGAGTGGCTGAATGAGCACTCATTCCATTATTCTATAAAATACACACCCAACTGCAACAAGAAATAATTTGAAATACGGAATTTTTTTTCGAGCTGAGAATAACTCTCAGAAAATAGTCACATACATCTGCTAAATGCTTAAAGCTGTTCAAAATGAGTCAATAGCCAATTAAAATGGCTAAAATAATTCCTTTAAATTTCTCAAAATGGTATACCACGAACTTTTAAGACAAAAATCTATTGAGAAACCTATCAAACATCTGATGAACGAAATTCCAAACATCTCAAAAAGCAACATTGAAGAAGCCATAAACGAAATGAAAATGAACAAAGTAGTAGGTGAAGACGGAGAGTTGGTGGAATTGAAGTTTTAAAAAAATATCCGACAAATGACGAAAACTTAAACAATAAAACAATGCCAACTTCATCATACTGCATAGAAATAAGGCTAATTACAATTAACGGTTCATTTATTGCCATTAAAAAAGGACATGGAAGGGAATACAGACAACCCACCTATATTTGATAAAAATACTTATTGAAAAGAATAATTCATCCTACCTTCCCCTACATCTCGTCTTAGTAGATTGCTAGAAGGTATTTGATAACAATAATGGTAGTGCAGTAGGCGAATTTGTAAAGGAAAACTAAGAACAAATATTTCATACAGATATCACATAATTACAATAAAATATTGTAAAAGTACTCAATGCTGTGAAAGATGTGCATCAATCAAATTGTCTTGGATAGGTTTTTTATCACAAGTGATTACCATGAAAGTAGCACTTTCCACTTTTCTTACTTCTGTCTTTTAGGAAGCATCAAAAACGTAATAGACGATTAGGTAAATTAGAGCAAGATGCAGGTCTTGTTATCCAATCCACATAAAACTTGAAAGCAACTTTATATTGGAATATTTGCCAACTAAAGCAACACACTTTTCAATTTTCTTTATTAATATATAAGGGAAACACATAAGGGCAATAAAAAATCGTAATAATTTACAAAAATTTATTCATTTTTAAAATTCGAAGATATTGAAAAATTTATTTGTACCTTAATTTTCAGTTACAAAATACAACTTTGATGTATTATGACGAATTCACTAAAATGTCCCTGAGACTAAAGTAATTGTAGTTATGGCATTTTCCGCTGGGTTTTTGTACTTTGGAATAATTTACTTTTCTCTACACCATTAACCTCTCATCCTTTCTTTAGTCAATTGATATGTAAGCCTTGTCCTTCGATGTATAGCTGTTTGGATTTATGTTTCATTCTGCTGTTTACTATCTTCATTTGTAATGTTATATTTTCGTTCGAGTTCGGCCCATGGATTTTCGGTAAATGATGGATGAATGTACTTTTTTGGATCGAAATTCGGAAAATTCTTTTGACTATTTCTATATCCTCTACTTCCACGGTTTGAATACCCTTGCCATGTTTGATTGTGACTGTTCGGGCTATTGCTTTGGAAGCTTTTTCGTGGTGTGAATCCTCTATTGCCTTTGCCACGATTGTTATAGGAATGGCCTTGCCAACTTTGATTCCTACTTTGGACAGGACTTCCCTCAAATCCTGGCGTGAAATCTCCTCTAGGGCTACTAAAATTGCGGGGCTTAAACGAACTATGTGGTGATGTCCATTGTTTCTGAGACGGTGATTTCCATCGATTGTCCGGCGGTGTTGAATCACTACCAAATGCAATAAAGTCTAGGCATTCTTTTTTGCTAACAGGAGAGGAGGCGTCGTTGCCGAAATATGTGCTTCCGGGAGATGTTTTCGTTCCGAGATTTCTCTCCATTCTTGAAGTTCTTAACCTTAATTTTTATGATTGACTTTTTAACTAACAAATGTTACTTATTAATAAACTTAATAAGTAGTTGTAGTATTAAACCAAGCACAAATACCAGTTTTATCCAAATTTAATATCTTTTTATCACTAATTTGCGCAATTAATAGATTGATAACGCTAGCTGCGATCAGTTGAGATGTCGACAAACAACAACAATGTTACCGACTGAGCGCGCATGCTGTATGGTTGTTCGATGCGTCGATCCTTTTGTGGCGCCATCTACCATTTTTTACTGGAAGATTTTTTTTAAATATTTGCGAAAACAACAATTTTACTAAGTTAATCTGGGAAAACAGTGTGTTTTTAACCGATTATTTTCTTTTAGAGTTAAGTATGGAAATCTTTAAAAGAAAATAGCCTTAAAAATATTTCGACTAAATTGTTTAAATAAAAGTTGTTCACTTTTAATTAATGTATCACGAAATAGTATTTACTGATTACTTATAATTGATTATGAAAAAAAAAAACACTTAACGCAAATTTTATAAAATAATTTCGGAAATTCATTGTTGAAAAACAGTCAGATAATGTACCTTCGCATATTTAAAAATTTATATTGATTTGTGCCTCATTTGTGTACCTGCCAATCCTTTAAGAGTTTTGGTACTTCACAGGATTGCTGTTCATATTTATTAACATTTTCAATAGGATTGAGTTTGCTTTTCCTATACTGTACGTGCCTAACTTTTGGTGCCCCTGTAGAATTAATTTAAAATAAAATTGGAATTTTAATAATTAGGAAAATTTAGGTTTGCTGCATTAAAAGTATATTGGAAATAAAGGCATATATATTTACACAAAAAAGAACTAAAACATTATTTTCTTCTTATAAATTTCCTCTTAGCTGCTGTTCTCCTTCTATTGCTTCGAACAATGCTTTGAAATTACCAGCTCCAAATCCCTGTGAAGTAAAACAAAAGAATAATATCGAAATTCTTGTTATAATCAAAATAATATAATATATGATGTGTCAGTTGCTGTGAATCAAATTAGGCTTCCTCTTTCAGAACAGGGATTTATATGTATGTCAGGTTCAAGGCAACAAAAAATACAGAAAAAGTGTTTAGTAGTCTTAGATAAGCGTGACGAGTTTAGAATAATTGTAAGAGATATTCATAGCTGATTTCTAAGAGAAATGGATTAAACAGAACATGATATACGCCAGAAAAAATCCTCTGATAAAAAAAACGAGGAACTTATAAAGGCTTTCAAAATCCACACAATAAGTTGGCTATATTAGCAAGTAGGGAACAACAAGAGAACCTCTTGGAAATAAGTATTATATAATTAAAATAATCAGAAATTACAAAATATATTTTTTTCTGATTTCTTAAAGAGGTATCCAGAGGTAATTTTTAAGAGATGATATTATTAGGAATATAACTGGGCGTCAAGGCTTTAAGTTTCTAAGTTTTCTTGTAGTAGTTCCCTTATAATAATTAAATGCTTTTAACGCTTAGGGTAGGCCAAAAGCCAGATAATTTTAAAATCAAAATTCAACTGTATTATATGAATGAGACTAGAGCCAGTGTTCAGAGGAAACTTGATTAAATTGAAAATCAAAACAATTACAGAAAATACTATTTTTCGTTCAATAGAATTCCAACTAATTTTCTGAAAAGTGGTGAAGATCTATTATTTAATATCAAGATGATATGCGAAATCTACAATTTCAACAAGAAATTCTGTAAGCAATTACAAGTATAAATATGTGAAAATAGTTGTCAGGATGCACTATCAAGGTTATGACTGTATCCTATGTAGGATAAATAACAAAACATATCTCTTCAGTCTACTTACATTGTGGTTCATTCTTTGAATAACTTCATAAAAGAGGGTTGGTCGATCTTGAGTTGGTTTCGTGAAAATTTGCAGCAGATATCCGTCGTCATCATAATCAATTAAAATGTTTAAATCTTGTAAAACTCTCATGTCTTCCGCGATTTTTACCTTGCTGTACTTTAATCTCTGAGCTATTTGCTCGTAGTATAGATCAGGGACTTTTAAGAATTGTACTCCTCTTGCCTTTAAATTTCTGACAGCCGTTATTACATCCTGTGTGTTTAGGGCAATATGCTGCACTCCAGCACCTGCATTATACTCCACGTATTCTTGGATTTGACTTTTCTTCTTTCCAGGAGCTGGTTCATTGATCGGCATCTAAAAAATTATTTTATTTAGCAAGATACAAAAAAGTTTTTCTGTATGAAAATGACTTGCTTTTATAGTTTCCTCCCAGTTACTCATTACAATTGATCGTAGAGCTGAATATTCTGTATGCACTTGACTATCATCAACTGACCAGAATCGGTGAAACTGTAATACATTCTCATACCATTTTGCTATGGGCTCCATTTGATGATCTGGTTGGTTGCCAACTACATGGTCAATGAAATCTAAGCCGATGTGAGGACTGAAATGAATTTAGAATTTGTAGTCATCTGTTAATTGATTTATCAAAATGTTTGAGCATCATATCATTATGTAATTAAATTTCTATTTAGTCATATCGTTATTTATTCTTCTAAATATCAAATAAATAAAATTTTAGAACAATATGGGGAATAACTTACAGAGAATGTGCCAATAAATCTGGGAGGCATTTGGCATAACCCGGTAAAAACTGACCTTTGTAATGGCTTCTATCTACAAAGGTATGTGTAGCATCACCATACTGAAATTAAAGAATTATAGATGTGTGTGTTTAAAATCAAATACAATACAATACTTACAGTTTGTATAGTAGCCATGCGTACCCAACCGTTTTCATCTTTTTCTTCCCATAGATTACGGATGACTCTGGCGCCTTTTTTAATTGCATGTTTCATAATGTTATCAAGATCTTCAACAGCGAAAGCTATATCTTTAACGGCATCTCCATGTTTTACAACGTGGTTGTTGGCTTCTTTTTCTGATGCTTCATAGGGTGAAACAAAAACTAAGACTATCTAGAATTCAAATCAAAATATAAACGAGATGTTTCTTCAATTTTGAATGTATTCCTATTACACATATAAATAAGTTAAGAGGCTACATCCTGCAATATCGCTCGAAATAGGTGTATATGATGATGGTTTTATATATATATA
>JAWQRO010000170.1:0-51294 GCA_033557835.1 Helochares maculicollis
TATATATATATATAAATTTGCACAAAAATTCTCGATTCGTTTATTTTGTCTATGAATTGCACTATAAAAACATATATTATGAGAACAAATACCTTGCATTTTAGCCCGCTTCGCTTCCTTGCATAGTGAAATTATAGATTAATCTTTTCTGCAGAGCGCTAGATATGTGCAAATTAATGCGAAACAAACACCTTCTGTTTTCTTTTCCAATAGTTTTGAAAAAAAATGTTATAAAAGATTTTGGCCGAAAACTCTTACTGAAGCCGTATGATTATCATGTTATGCTACATCTTTTCATCAAGCTGACCCGCATATTTAATACTCATTCATGTAACAAAATGCTGGAAGAAATTACCTAAATTCAGTTTCTGCTCCGTTAAGAGAACTTTTTAACTTGAAGTTGCTCCATGGAGAAATCAATTGTATAAATTATATTAAAAAATAGTTCTACCCTTTCACCACTTTTACTGCGTCACTATGCAAGTTATCCTTTTGCGTCAATTGTAAGAATATCAAAAATAGTGTCATAAAGATTTGCAGTTTTACTTTATAATTTTGATAAAATTATTTGCATTTGAAAAGTATCTCTAAATTTTGTCGAGGTACATTCAAATTAAGCGTTATTATAAAATTTAAACCTAATCCTTTTATAGACGGGTAAACATTTACCATCTTAATGTACACTTGTTCTTTGCTCAAACAATTAGCATCTAGCCTAAACAAATAACAAGTACGTTCTGCTTGTTTAAAATTTAAATATAGTTGCACAATAAAAAGTACGTTGGGTTCGAGCATTCATGCTTATTTGCTCGTATAATCTACAGGCCGCATGAAATTTTCCGCTAATTTTCACAAGGAATAGAAATTCTCAGCCTTGATCTAGTTTTGCAAGTTAGTTGGAATAAATTAATTAAGACACTTACTCCAATTACTAATGATTCATACAAATCTCCGTAACAACTTCAGATCCTGAAAATTTTATAATTACATGCCAAATTAACAACGAAATTAATTGCTAACAGTGGCAGAACTTTGTAAAACAAGTCAGAAAATTGCCAAAGTTTTAAAGATTATTTGAAGTAAGAGCAAATGTTAGGGCCTACCTTATCAATCAGTACAAAACGACGAGAATATCAGCAAATGGCTTACCTGAAAAAATAAGAAAATAGGACATATATATCTATGTAAATTCATTAAAAGTTTTGTACATTTTAACGATTCGTTCAACAGCAATAGGCGTTGTTAATATTGATTTTACGATTTTTATTCATGTACAAGAACATTCAAGCCTGATTTTACGATTTCGTAATTGATAAGAGAGGTGTACGGGATTTCTACACATCAATAAAATATAATATCATAGCATTCTTTTTACAGTCGCCGGAGTGCATAACAAATTTAAATAGGATATTTAACCAGTTATTTAAAATTTAAATCATGATAATAAAACGACGAATGTATTTTTGATAAAAAAGCCAAACGTGGAATGAGTTTCGTTCCTTGTCCAATTCTCATTTATAATAAGAATATATGGCGGGTACATGCATTTTACGTCTAACTTCATTTATTCGGCCTGCAGACAAATCCGGCCACATCTATATTCTAGTTCAATTCTCCTTCCTTATAAAATGTCTATATAAATTCAAATTGCAAATTGATAACCGTTCGGCAAAGCGCAAAAATCTCCGATGTCTCTTTAGATATGTCAGTAAAGAAGCTGCGACGTGAAATGTAAAAATTGAAAAATATTGTTCTAGAGGCAATTTCCATCTTTTATCATACGTTTGCATTTAAAATTGAAAAGAATATTTAAAGCCACATTGTATAAATGTGTTTGTGTCGCTTCTCGGCAGTAAATACGTTTGATGTTATTATCTTGAGAAGAGACATTATCTCACTATTATTGGGTTAATAAAGCAGTAATCGTGAATGAATGAAATTAATAAAATACCAATTAGTAATTATTGCATTACGTCACCAGGAGCAAATAATTTACATTTAATCGTTTTTAATGATGTCCTACTTCTTGAATCAATATCTAAGTATAAAATAATTGTAATGTCAAATGTACAACCGAATACTAGTTATTTTTATGGTTGGACTAGAAAGAGAATTAATATGTGATTTATTTAATTATTATTTTTATGCGCTAATGTGCTAATACATGGTTATATTTTGCTAGTGTACAATGCCATAACAGTCAGTCAGGAAAAATGTACGTTTTATTCATAGTAACTTGCTTACAGTCTATTATTTAATGTAACTGTCATGCGTTATATTATAGTAGTAAAAATTTAAATATTTACAAGGACAGTATATTTTTTGTCTTCAAGTAGCAGGATGGCATATTTTTAAAATCGTTCTAACAAAGTAAAAACATCGAGTTCTAGTCCTAACCGGAAACTATCTACAGGTCTCTTATTGAAAATTTGCATTTACATAGAAATAACATTACTATTAGTAAATCGCGTCATCTATTCATATAATAAATATTGCAATAAGTCAATAGTTTTTAAAGCAATCACCAGAAGTTGTCAAATCAAGGTTAATTGTGCAACTATGTTTGTTCAAACTCCTATTTAAGTATGTTAAGAATTGCAATTAAGACATTAACATGCAGCATAGTAGGTATTTCAAGGTATTTTAAACATTATTGTGAAAATTATATTTGCTTAATATTAAGTACGCCTTTTTGCTTCTTTTTAGGATAATGGAATGTATTATTTTTTCAGAAAGAGTTCTATGAACTATAAAACTAATTTTCATCCGAGTTCAAAGTTATTAGGGTTAATTATGTATAATTAATTACGGGTTTTCGTAATAATAAATCATCTTCGGAAATATGATAGTACCAATAATTAAAATTAAAGCAATAACCATGCGCAAAGTCTACAGATAATATCAGTCTATGAAGGATAATCTCTTTAGGCTATCAAATAGGCTTTAAAAGTACCGCTTAGAATTGTTCTTTCGGCGGTTTTTGTTTATAACTGATCCCAATTACTCATTTGTTAACTCATATGCAGTTTAGTTAATCGCAAGCATTTGTTTTGATAACTATAATATTTAGAGTTTGTGGTGTAACTTGGTGCGTTTTAAATACAATGTACTCTAGTTTCAAACGAAATCGTTTAAATATGCCATCTACGCTTTTATGAAAAAACAAACGTCTATTAATATTGTTTAAACTTAAGACCAATAGTTTATTTTCGTCCAAAAATATATATAATCATAAAAATTTTGAACAATCAATTATCTCATATGGCAAACAAACTCAAAAAGAGCATTAAGAAACTAAAAAGCAGCTAAAAAGAAACAAAATCAAATGAAATAGACTACAAATTCTATAACAAAATATACAGAAAAACTTTCTAATTCAAAAAAGAAATTCTTGATGTCATTGCCATAAAAATAGACAAAAGGACATAAAGCGTTTTACTCAATAAAACACAATATATAGAATAAGCAGAAAAACAACTGCAAGTAGTAATAACATACAAAAGTCTGTCAAAAATCCCTTCAATATAATTGAAAAGGAGTGTAACACTTAAATAAAATAATGGTGCATCAGCTTAAATAAATTAATGAAGATACCAAACCAGAGTCATAACAAAAACCATTAAACCAACCAGAAGTTACTGTCTACCAAAACTGTTAAAAAATAGAGCGTCTTAACTTATTGTAAGCTCAATTGAAGCTTCTAGCTACAAATTATCAAAACTGTCTTCGTAAAGAAATCAAAACCCAATCAATACATGAACACTTCAAAGTTATAACTCACATGCTCATGAATCTAGCAGGAGAGTAATTACAAAATAAACCAAACCTTACATTTTAAAAAGCTTTATGGGATTACTGTTGTCATCTACAAGAGGCAATTTAACAATAGAAGGTCTAAGAGACAAATGCTTAAAAACTTTCTTTCAAACCCTAGTAGAAGTAAAATACTTCAGATCTGTAAACGTCACGTTCACATATTATACGGAAAACATCGGCAAATTATTAGGCACATTCAACAATTTCCATCGTAATTTGTCTTTCACAATGAAAATAGAGACTTAGAACTTCCATTTCTACACATTATTATTACACGAAGAAAATAATAAAATATAACAAACTGGTTTTGAAAAGATTCACACTAGACATTTAAAAAGAGAACATAAAAATATTTGAAAACCACTGTTTCGGAATATATTTAAACAAAATGTATTGACGATGCTTTTTCAATGTGATGCAAAATTGAAAAAATAATCATCCTAAGATACTCAATATCGTAATAACCATAAATAAAATATAAAAAATACCCTATAAAAATAAAATATTATTTTCGTGATTGTTAATGCAAAATTATAATAATATTTACGATAATATTTAAGATTTTAAAATTTACGAAGTGATTTGTTTTAAAAGCTTCATATTGCATTTTTACTTTACTATCCTTATTAAGAGTAATAAAATTCAATGAAACTCTCCATATAATAGTACTATTTGGGCAAATCAATTATTGGTAACTTTATAAAGGTGATGAGTGTTTTCTGCGTTATACATTCTCCCTTATTTTACTTTTTATTGAAAAAATAAAAATGAATTCCGGTCCATAAATATTACATGTAATAACTACAATTATAAACTGGATTTCCCCGTACACTTCCTCCCATTTGCGCAAGGCCCTATGCCTCACAGTGAATACCTATACTTGACTAGAACGACCTTCATGGGCAAAGCTTCTTGTCTCTCAATATATAGCTAGTATGTTTCGGCATTTAAGTCCCGGAAACTATATACGTACATGAAGTAAACTTTTATTTTTGGTAAAGTTTAAGTAATTTAAATTATTTAATAACTAAAGCCTCTTAAAGTTGAAGAAAGACTGTATTTTTGAAATAAATCTGCTCAATGATTTAAATAAGAATTAATTCCTTTATAATTCTTCTGTACAATGGAAAATTTACGAACAATTTAAAAATGCTTTTAAAACTACAAACATATAGACGGAAAATTTTGACCAAAAAACATTACATAAATGTACATTTTCAATACTTTTATAATTATTTACAAGCCCAGCAAGTAATGCTGTAAAATGGGGTCACTCGTAGTCAACGTTATCAAATTTTCCAGTATTATAACATTCCAAGGTGGTAGATAGTGGACAATAAAACATCACGTAAGCATATGTTCTGCATGTGCAGCATATTGTTGTATTTATCAGAGTGTAGGTGATACATGGCATTACAGTAGAAATATATTACTAGTACATTCCGCCGTATATTTAGAATTACTCGGTGTAATGCAAACGGATGTAACGCGCCCAAGGTATTCGGTTATACATTCCCAAAATGATTGGGGCGGAACTGAATTATTAAAGGGGGAAGGACTAGCTAGCACACGTATGGTAATCTAATTATATCTGTTTTCTCGGCATTCTATTAGTTTTACTTTTAAGTCAATATCAGTTCACGATAACTGTTCAATAAAGTCTTAATTTTACGAGACATCTTTATGGATTTTTGGGGATTGTAATTGTTACTTCATTTTTACGACCGAGCGCAATAGCTCATATCTCTTCCATTTTTATGAGACAGTAAATAATAACTTTATTGTGTCCATTAAAAATCGACCTGACAAGTCTTTCTTTTGATATCCATACATATGATTTCACCACCAATGGCTTTGTGCAATTGTTTTGTTGCCAAATGTTTCAAAGTAATGCCGATATGCTTTTAATAAAACAATATTTTCACAGCATATATCTCAAGCTGAAACGCAGCTTTTTACTACCATGCTGTTCTATAGGAATTATATCCTATATTAATCCTCACTTTTGTAAGACTTATATCCTATCAAACAAATTTACCGAAACGTTTTCCAATTATTTGAATAAACGCAAAAGTACTCCCCATAAGGAAATATTAAATTTAAGTACCAGTAAAACGAAGATTTATTAGAAAAGCCGACACATTGGTAGGTGACATTAAATGATGTCAGACAAGTTGATTTAAGCGAGTAGTAGATAGCTTCAGTTAACAGCTTCCGCGTTAGAATTTCAATATTAATCCGCCTTTAAATGACCTTTAGTAATGTATGTGATAAAAAAATACGGTAGTAATGACAGCAAAATTATTACACGACCAGTCAGTACTACTGGTGCATAATTTTTATAGTTGATACAAAAATAAGAAGAAATTCAATAAGACCAAAAGAAATCACAATTACAAACAACAAAAGATTAATCTTTTCCAATAACTATTTCATTAGCATTCTCAAATGTTCACAGACTATTTTATCAAGCACGTTTATCTATGTATTAAGTTTTGCAAAATTGATTACATTGCAGACTTAACGTGCGGAAAGCCAATTAAACCTATTGACAGAGCTCTTTCTCACTAGCATATATTTACAACAACGAGCCTATTGAGTTAAAAGCAACTAAGCGGCAATTCATAACTAGCATCATCGTCAATGTTACATTTAACTGCCGGAGATCTTATAACTTCCTGAATTCAGAGTGTGAGTGATCTTTTGATCTTTTTGATAAATGTTTGCCACAAACTACATAGCGATATTTAACAACGCGTTCAGATTGATGAATTTTAAAATTTGCTTATTAGGTATCGTCCTTTACATCGGAAATAGACGAAATTACGGCATTTTTTAACCTGAGATCTCTTGCATCACCACCCTAAATCTAGCCGACTGCGCTGCTTAAGCTGATTATATTTTGGATTCGCTTAAGTTTATCACACTGCTATTTGCAATGTGTGCTCATCCTTATCAAGAAGATAACTTAAAAGCCAACAATTTAGTCTGGCGCAAAGTCCTGCACGAAAGTTCATTTCTTAATGAATTCAATTTCGCAGACGAAAAAATAAATATTCATTAACGAGAGTGAAGGTCGTCCATGAATGAAGAATTTTTTGGATCATTATCAGGTCTCGCATATTTGCTTAAGCATAAACAAATTTGCCTACCAAACATACAAAAAAACTTGGGAAGCGCGATGAATAAGATAAGTTTATTAAAGGCAGAGCGTTTCATTCTCTTTGGAGCTTATGTTTGTTCATGGATGTAAATTGTAAAAAGCCTGCAAAATTGTGGATGACACACTATCTCATGTATGATTCCTTTTCTCCTTTGATCTTCTTCCGCGTCAAAAGAAGCGTAAAATCCATGTTTACATATGGGATATTATGCAAATATTGCTTTATTATGCACAATAAAAATGAATAATCGCGTGCTTGGGTCAAGATCAAATTCGGTAATAAAATGGCGCCTTGTGTGATTAAGAAATTATGTGGTCTATTGATAAATTTTGTAATTAAATTCGTGGTAATGTGCAGATATTGCTTACAAAAGAAAGCGTGTACTCGATAAAAGTGAATAAAGATATAATATCGGAGGTATTGATTTGTTTACTAGCGGTAGCTCATTACATTACATGTTGAACTGGTTAGCTAAACAAAGAGTAATAATTTGATACACGAAAGTTTTGGTTATGGATAATCCTTCTAAATGTTGCATTAATGAATAGTCGGTTCAGGACCCGAAACTAATATTTTGTTTATCAACTTGATATAGAGGGTTCATGTTCGAAGAGGAACGAAACAAAATACGAAAGATGGTTAAGCTTTATCTTTTGAACTATTTTGCCTTTTTACCTCGCTTACTGTAGATACATACAACAGTACTTTGCATAAACTGAGGGTTTCGTTCTGAAGCTAGAGTAAACAAAAGCCTCAGCAAGCAATTTTTTTAAATAGTTTACTTTAAATGTAAACATTGCTATCTGGTTGGTGACGCAGCCAGAACGTAAAACTTTGCATTGAAAGGCAGCTTGTCAGGGAAATGTTCACGAGCTAACATAAATATTACTACAAAGTGTTAGATATCTTTAATTGATGAATACCGGATAATTTTGATCAAACAGAAAAATATAAAAGCAAATCCAGAGCCAAATCCAAAAGAACATGATTCTGCGTCACCATACTGTACTAAGATTTCGTAAATTTGCGGAAAGTAAGCTTGTTGAGAAAATATCTTGCGCCACATCAAAGTAAAGTAGCGACGTCGCGACGCCACCGAATGCAAGGTTTCCATATCGCCGATCTAGCTATATGTGAGCCGCAAGAGACTCCCTTCAGTAATGTATGTACAACCAATTCGTAACGATAAGGGAGGCTGATGACACCGCGTATAGTTGCCGGCTTTGTTGACTCGACCATGACGTTCTTCTTCAGACTTATACTGTAACCGTGATGATAGATGGGCGATAGGGGACGTGTTTATTTTGAAAGTTGGCAACACAAACATACAACTACTTCCTTCGCACTGAGCGGCGTTGTTCAAAATAAACTTGCAACTGTGATAAGTTGCATAAAAAACACTTCCTAATATGATTGAATTTCCTTACTACCAGTTAGTGATAAAGTTTTATGAAACTAGATTTCATATTGTAAATAGTTAGCCTATTTCTGTCAAATTACTTATATGATTATTTTGCAGGCTTTAAACTTGCAAATATTAATTTAGCTTCTGCAAAATAACAAAAATATCAGCAGAAAGCGAAACTTTATAATACCAATTATATTTTTATTAATATATCGTCATGTGGTATCACTGGGATAAACATAAAATCCCACAGAAGTTTCTGCAAGTTTAATTAAAGATGAAATCAAACTATAAATTACTTAATCAAAAGACAGACATTATTAGACATAGTTCGTTACTCCTCTCTTTAGATATTTAGTGATGCACACGCCTTTTAATGTAAGTTTTAACCATGAAAAGCGGACTAATAGCTGACAATTGAGATGGCGTGTGCTCTTTAAAAATACGCCGACTCACATATACAGAGCATTACGTTTTGAAGGAAGGTTTTTAATCTTACTGCAATGGTCATGATGTAAGAGGAGTTTTAGATAAAGATAAAAGGCCCTTTTGTTATGGTTGGTAATTTTGTTTTCCTAAAGCCGGGGTGGTCTCACTTATTCATTTAAGTACTTTATTCAAATGATGAAGTTGAATTGAGATAAGGTTTTTCATGCTCAGAAATTTAAATTAAGTTTCTTATACATTATGTTGCAATAATACTCAAGGAAGTTCATCAAATTTCAAGTGTAAATGTAAAATATACATGTAATCTAATGTTGACACAAATTTATCATTTATTATTTTGATATCCTTTGGAACAATAAACCATAGTGGAATTTTAACGTAATATGCTATTGGTCTATTTATAGAAAATTGCTTGTTAGTGATAAAAACAAACACCTAAATTAGCCCACACACAACAGTTTGCAATTTTATTAACAAGACTTCTAGAAAATGGATTTAGATATTTTTCGCATGAACTATATCCTCAAATTTTATATAGTCTTATAATATTTCTTATCGGCAAATCATTTCCAAGTTGTTGTTATGAAGACAATGCTTTGTAATAAAACAAAAAATAGGTTATAAATAATGAGGAAGATTATCATAAAAATGCAATTAAAACATTCCTAATGCTATAAAATAAATTCAAGGTAACTATCAATCGATTCTGTGCAAATTAATCGCCTTCGTAGATTGAGCAGATATAAGTGGCAATATTGTGTAGCTAGTAATTTACTTAACTGACGACTTTCACTTGCATATTAATATAGTTCTAAAGAGAGAAAAAAATGATGAAATTTTGTACAGAATGTAAGAGCTCATCAAAAATGTTAAGCAACCTAAATAGAGGATGTCATAAATTCACGCTATGTAGTTTTCTTTAAAATGCTAAAAAGCTATGTGTGTAGATAAAAACATAACAGTAGCTCTAAAATTTATTTAGATTGAGATGCAGTACTCAGACAAGTCAAAAATATTAATCAATTTTTAGCACATGTTTAATGTTTAATGCACTCCTTTAATGTGCACTTTTTGTATCGTTACTATAGTAAAAAATATATTGTGTAAATAACGAAACTTCACGACAGAGACGCGATGAAAATCGTATTTCAGGGCTGTAATATCAACGTTTACCACCATGGTGTGCGACCATATTTTTAGCCCCTTGTACTTAATACACATCATTATATGTACCTGTCGATTTTCTCAGCTTAACATCTCACACTAACCCTTTGTTTCTTTCTAGCCGCAACATGTGTTGAATCACTAAAGAACATTAATAACATACCTAATAAAATGGTTTATCTCTTTTTTGTCTTAACCTTTACGCATCAGCTCTTTTTTTGAGACCACCTCGGAGTCAAGAATCTATAAAATAAACAGTTTCACTTCACGGTTGTATGGCTGCCTCAAACAAAAATAAATCTAAACGTCCCATAGGTGAGTGCGGGTTACTTTAATTGGTGTTCAAATAAATGGAAACTAATATCGGTAATATGAGGAACTTATAACTCGATAACCTATCAAACAAATTACGAAAGATTTTTTTTATCTCTTTATTTGTGAGTGTTAAGTTACTTCCTTGAAATAGATTAGTTGACGATTATTTTATGACATAAATACTCACTTTAATTAATAGGACACTCAAAAATTTTAATAGCTCGCGCAACAAAATTTATAACATACTCAGCATCATTTATAGCTCTATTGTTGTCTAAGTATACACAATGAAGTAATCTAACCTAAAGAATCCAATGTTATCCACACCAGCCAGGTCATCCTATGAATCAGCCAACTTTGATTACCATACGGATTTACCTGCCTTGAATTATATACATGTCATGCCATACCACAACTAATTGTATATGAGGAATATTAATCAGTCTTTGGGACAGGTAGGTATTTTTCGGTTTGCGTTAGTGGCAATCTAAATGAAATAGCGTTTTATGAATGAAATTTTTAAAGTCGCCAAAATGAGGCTACTGTAATGTAAAACCGAATCGTTTGCGACAGTTACCATCATAAAGAAACGGAAGTTATTAAAAACTAAAAGTTCATTCCGAGAACTGAAAGTTGAGAAATGAATCCAATATGTTTAGTTTGCTGAAATGAATTTGCAAGCTTAGCTTGGGAACTCATTCAACTGTGACTTACATATTAAACGGTAAAAGTTCAATTACTTTTTGCAACTTTGTTATAGCCTATTATGTAATATTGCAATATTTTTATAAGGAAATTTTTCTTAATAAAATGTATAATATACCTAGTTAAATAATATTGTGCGTTTTATGGAGTATGGAATTAGTCAATGAAGTAGTAGTAATGCTGAATTTTATATTGATCGAGCCGTCAAATATTTCCAATGTACCCCCATTTTTAATTATTAAAGAATTTTTTGCAGTATTAATGATCTAAAATAGAATTTATTTACTCAATTTCTAATTTTTATTTTCAATATATTGTATTGGCGATTACATATATCATTCCAATAAGGCAAATCTACAATATCTATTTGGTTGAATTTCAAGTCAGCTCTTCGATTATTACTTTATACTGCAAGATAATTTTAACGATGACTACTATCAATATTGCCGTGCAATTAATTTGGGTACCACAGAATATTTTTATGAAATGGGCGTCTCACAAAACATCATGCTTCTAACAATTAGAAAAGCAGACTTAAAGCGTTAATTATAAATCTAGGCAACGGAACGTGACCCTAAAAATAATACTGCATTAATAATTATTGTTTATTGAACTTACGATAAACTCAGCACTGCAATAACTTATTTACTGAAGAAAATTTGTATAGCCTGATATCAGTACTTGAATTTTTAGGACAAGTCCGGAGTTTGTGTACAATTCACATAAAGCATTATTGTTGTGTTGTTTAATTATTACGAAACGGAAAATTTAGAAAGTACTGGAGCTTTTTTATGTTTTATAGAGGATCTATTCAAATTCATTAGAGATTAATTATAAAGATAAGTTCATTAAATCCAGCTTTAACTGATATTTCCAAATGCCCACTAAGAACATCTAGTTAAATTTGATCCCCAATTTCCGCACATAATTTGATACTAACTTAGAGTAGAGCCGCCGTCAGCAACTGCAATAAAAATTCAATAGCCCAAAGCTACATTACGTAATTTGGAATTATTAGGCTTTGAGTCAGTTTCTGTCAGTTTTTGAGCCGTTTTTAAAACGAAACATCTTATGTGTAGTCACAATACACTAATTAAGTGTGTGAATAATAATCTATTAATTTATTGCATTTTTTCCAAAGAACTGTTTGCGCTAATATTTCCTTACGATCATGAATGCGTTACCTATTGTTTTTACTGCGTTAGGCAGCCTGTAGATGTCCCTAAACTAACTTATTCATTTTATAATCTAACTTTAACTTCCGCATTCGTAATTATTATATTATACAATCGGAATATAGTTCCTGTTTAAGGCATATAGCTGAGTCATAGTAAAATATAAGAACTGATGTAATGTTTTAAACATGACTATACGTACCTACCTACCAACTAAATGAAGTCATGTTTTTAAGCATGGGTTAAGGGGTTAAATTATATTTATATAACAGTATATGCTACTATGTAGATTAGTAACAAATGGGAATTATTAAAATATTTAATGTCTTGATAGTATGTAATAGTCAGAAATACAATGCAAAATCCAACCACTAAACTATCTTGATAAAGCAACACATTTTTCCTGATTTTAATAATAAGTTTACGTTCATCATCAAAATAAAAACATTCGGTTTCACTTCATTGTACATACGTTATTATGTAATTATGTGCATTGAGTTCGTATTCTTACGTTGTTTATAGATATTTTACTTCTAAGTGAACACAGTCTCGATTTTTTATTTTATAATAGAGAAACAGTTTAAATATCGTTTTAATAGTTCTGCTTTTAAAGTAATGGTAGGATTTTTTGAAAATTCAATAAGTACTATTTCTAATTAGTCTTTAAAACCCTATCTTATATAGTCGTGTTAAAATAGTGTAGAATAGTGTATTATTGATTAAAAAAAATTATGTTGGTATATGGAACTAAATAAAAATTAAACATTTTTCCAGTTATGTAGTTTCTCGCGTTATATATTGATCCCCAAAGAACAATATGTGCTGGGTTACTATTCCATTTAGTTTCGCCAAACCTGAGCATAACTGTCGGAATTGGCATCAGTTATAAATGTGGGCTCATATAATATAAAAGAGTAGTTACCCTTTATTGAAAATGAAAAGTTATTAATACTTATACGCAAAACTTTTATAAGATTAGACCATGCTGCGTTGGATATGACAACAACGAAGCAATATATTTCTGAGCCTTTCCTGTTTTCAATTTTAATTAGTCAAAGCTAATACTCGCTCAACGTATGGGACTCAATGATCAGCGTTACCAATCTCGCTGGTCTGGGCTTGTGTTAAAACACATTGAGTTTTTTGAACGTGTAATTCAAGTCCACATCTTGCATCGGCGATTATAAAACTGTAACAGTTCCAAATATCAATTTCAGTTGAAAATAAATTAAAAATCAAACGCGAGTCTACTCAAGAGCTTAAAATTTTAGCTGTTCTCCCCAACAATAAAATCCTCTACTTCCACTTCAGATTTTATCACAGATTGTTCATTTAAAAAAATAGGCATTAAAGATTAAATCTGAGTGCAGCACATCGGCAAACATCAAACCATGATTACGATACCTTAAAATGATTTCCAAATTAATACTATAAAGACATAACATTATTAATGGCTTTAAATATTTCAAGGGAGCCGAGACTATGAGAAAGTAGCTTCTATGATCAAAGAATCTCAACGTTAAAGCCTCTTAGGAATAGTTAAAAGTTACAATATATTACATTTCCATGTTTCATTTTTGAAAACATAACTAGAATTGAATTACATAATTTAGTAGTTCTGTTAACTAATACATGGAGATTATCAGCGAAATTTACAATGACGTAGCCAGAAACTGTCCTATGTAAGCCAATTAATCCAATACTCCAACTCCTTTGTAATTGCCATGAAACTAAAGCTTAAGACAACTTAGAGGAGATACTTAGTAGTAAAGGCAATCATGTAAAGGAGTTTATTTTTTAATGTAAAGTTGATTTTTGTTAATTTACAAAAACAATGTCGAGATTTTGAAATATGACCTGTTTCACGTATACACATAGAAATATATACATTTTATTTATTTCCTCGCTTATAGTTTACACTAAATCGAGAGATTAATAGTTTTTGCTATGTTTTCAATATTTGCCAAAAAAACCTTTAATTCCATGTGAACCAACGATAAAATTTTATTAAACTCGTTCAGTTTACCGTTAACAATTTTTGATTTTGCAATTACCTGGGCTGTTTTGTTTTTATCAACGGTTTTACCAGCTTTGAGGTTACCTGAACACAATCTGACTATGATGGGAGATCATTCCCTGAACGGGTTACAGCAAAGTTTCACATTTAAGCGTTTTATATCTTTCTATAGAATTGACTGGATTTCATGGTAAATTGCAGGCCCGAATATAAAAGTTTACTTGAAATAAATTTATATTTTAAGGTTGTTTCTTCCCATATTTATTATAATTTAAAAATAATAAAATGTGTGATTTGTTCTCGCTATTGATTGATAAAATTAAGATTTTTATGTAGAAAAATGTTGGTTTATTAAATTGGCGTAGCTTTAGTTCAAGAAAAACTTGAGTAAAGTTAATATTAACCAAAGTAGAGTTGAGAGAAAACTAAATTAATGATATAATACAACCACGACTGAAATTGAGTTTTACTACAGAAGCTACAATCAAAAAAGAAACATTCGTTTTTAAACGAAAACCTTGCAATCCAAAAACTTTTACATTCATAGTTAAGATTTGGACTTATATGTTTTGAGCGATGCGGTTTGTATGGATTGGTTGGTTATATAACTTTTACTAAAGAGCAATTGAATTATGAAACAGAAGTAGCAGTAATTGATTGATTAGAAAGCCGCCTGTTCGTTGATACCAGATGCTACCGTCTCAAAAATTCAGAACCGTATTTTTAGCGCGGTTATTTTCTTTTCTGGAGCTTGTGTTCGTTCGAACGAGCGAAAGATAATTTTTATTGGCAAGAGAGAGATTTGTTGTACAAACTGACGATATGGGTGCGGCGTATGTTGAAAGTTTGCGAACTAAAATAGTTTATCTAGTTATGGATATGGAGACTCCCTGGAAACAATTTCCTTGATTTTACTTAGTTTCCTCTTGGGTGAATTCTTCTCACATATGTTAAATCAATTAATGATTGAATATAGTATGTAATCAATATAAATATTTTCTTTATATATACTTAAAATAGTGTAAGATACAAAAGTAATACTACAATAATAACTGATAGTTCATTCAGAATGATCCTAGACAATTGGGCGACGTTCTAACGATGACGAAGACAATAAATTATTCTATTCGAGCTTTCAATGCCAATTTAAAAAAGCTTATAATAATGCTAAGCGGTAGTTTCGCATTGATCTCCGTTCACTAGGCACAAAGCGGGATAAAATAACAATCCAAACAATTTGAGAGGGTTAACTTTTTAATTTAATCAGTCCTTATTAAGCATAATTGAACGGGCATTAATGGTAATAAATTGACCTTCAAGAAATAACAGATAATAATACCACATTTAGATGATAGAAAAACAAACATGACACTGCGACAGTTAATTTAAACGTAAATTTCGTCACATTAACTTTGATTAGGAGCGTTATCAAGGGAGTGATATTTTTTAAAGAAGTTAAAGTTCACAGTGTACAAAAATGAAAGGAATTTGATTCTTGGTTCCATCGCATTTATTAATGAAAATTTGTACACAAAAATGAATTATTTGCTCTAAGAAAGCTTATCGTATTTTAAATATGTGGCCTAATTAATTAAATATTTGATAATCTAGGAATAGTTTGCATCCAAGCGTTTTTATACTAAGTAACAATTTACGTGCGATCCTTCATTATATTATAAAGACTAACTTGCATAACACAACTCTTGTAATTAATGAATTTTAAAACTTTGAAACTTCATTATCCGGATTTTTTCGCTTCGCATGACACCAGCACGAAATCATTAGTACAAGCAATGGTGCGCCCTTCCTTCATCCTCTTTGACTTCCACAGACTAGCCTGTGTTTATTGCAAGGCGTTACCCGTCCGTTACTTTGAATGGTATTTTTGGACACAAAATAACCTGAAGCCTTAAAGTGACTGTGGTTATTTTACTGTGGATGATTCATCAAAATTTCGTTAAGCGGCCTTTTCTGTACAAACGATTCATAATTAATTCTGGTCGTAACTACACCATAAACTAAAGAATGGCGCATGTTCGTAGAAGCAATACCTATGAATCTTCGTTGGATTCTTCAAGCATTATGTAAGTCTTTGACGACCGCATATCCACCACACACTAACCTGTTGAACGTTGTTAATTTCAAATTTAAATGTGGCTGCAGTAAAGGTGTAAAGTGAAAATTACTGCCGAATGCAACGGTAAAATATTTCTCGTAAATGCACATGAACGATGAAATAAAACGTATTGGAATACCGCATCCATTGCAGTAGGAAATATTAATATTGATAGCTTGTGAATACTAATTACGAATAAGTATCTTCAATGAATGAGGTATTCATAATGCATTGCTATTTAAGGACACAATGAAGTTACAGACTGATACAATGAAGTTATAAATTTTCACACTGTTACAAATGAACAAAATTTAATAAATCTACACGATATTCCAATTTACAAAAGGTGCGCTTTCTTCAAATGCTTAAATAAAACGGTTCGTTGGGATAATTGTAAAGTATCTCAAGATCGCAACGATGGGGAACAATTTTCTTACATCAACCATTTGTGTTTGTCTTTCATCTCGCGGAGGTGAACTGCGTACTTAAGTGTCAGGAAAGTCAAATATAGGTTTTAATTTAAATTCAAGGAATAAAAGCAACAATTTAGGAGAGTTCAACATACATTATTTAAGCAGAAAACCTTATTAACTTAAATTACGTTTTGTGGCTAAAGTGCCGAATTTTCATCGAGATTCTTGGGTAGTGCTGTTGAACAAGTATTTCTATTTACATAGGCGACCATTTTAATCAAAATAAACAATGTCCTATCTTTTCCAGTATGCAAATTAATTTCGTCCTCGGAATCCTCCGAAGATTTTCAAAATTAAATAATAAATTCGCACAAGCCTGAAAGAAAACAAGCGTCACAAGCGAGATCTATTTGTACATCGTTTTCTCAGATTTAGATATATATACACTGGTGGTCCCCTAAGTGCTGGATATTGACCCCCAGGGATCGATAAGATTTTGTAAGACCGAAAAGTGTACGACGCTTAGAATTAAGTACTTCATTAAACGTCATTTTTTGTGATTTGCAAAGTCAAGAATAAATTAAACGGACTATCAACTATATCGGATTCTTCTTCTTAAGCTGATGTTGTACGATTGGTCTATTTTTAATTTACCGAATATTAATATTTAAGCAATACATAAGATATACTTAAATAACTTAATTTGTAGCCTCCAATTATTAAATAATTAAATGAATAAACTCGAGCCCGGCTCCATTTGATATATAGAAACTATATGCAATTGCATCAGTGTTGTTATGCCATACCCTAAATATTCCTATTTAAGAGTAAGAGTTTTATAAATAAGCACCGCATGTTATTACGCAAATCGTTAATATAATCGAGATTTCCCCAGCAAAAAATGTAGAGTATGCTAGTTTATGTTTTAAAAGTCTACATCTAATGAATGACCACATTAGACATTTTTACAACTTCTCTTATAAATTTTCAATTTTATTTAAGAATCGGGAAAGATACTAAATTGTTTTTCCTGGTGTGCAAATCTGATGTAATAAGAGTTCATTTAAAATTGAAACGACAGTTTAAGTTTTTAATAAACTACAATAAAAAATCATAGTAGGGCCATTTACATATTTAACTGTAGAATTTAATCCCTACATATACATATTACAGTGTGAGGGTAAAGGCAACTCATTAACTGTTTTAATTAATGTGACAGTTACAATTTCTTGCTTTGCTCATTTGAATTTGAAGTGAAAACGTTTTATACTTATGGCAATTATGTTCGTAATCTTATAAAACGAAATCTTCATACATTCTACCTTGATTTTTACTTAATTTCTGTGATTGTTTTCTATAAACTATTCTAAATTAAATCTGGAATAACTAAGAAACGAAAAATAGTGCTAATTACTAATGAATGATTTAAACCTGTCATAAATTCATGTTTTAGGAGCAATGGCTGATTTCTATATTCAAAGTAATAGAGAGTAATAAAATAAAAAGTTTTTGTGCTATCACTTGAAGTGCAAAATTCAACTAATAACTTTTTGAAAGTTTAGAAATGTTTCGAAGAGTGTGAGAGTATTACTGTCATGGAATAATAAATGACAGCCTCTAACCTACGTAAGTATATGACTATAGAAAGTCAAATTAAAAAAACTTATTAACATTAAGAATCATCAGTTTCTTTATCTTCCAAGTGTCAGAAGTTGAAAAGATAAACACACAACTTCTTACCGCAAGTTTTTACGATGCATTGTTAATCCATGGTGCATGTTGTCGGCATATTTTGATAGTTATCACGCTTTAAAGGTTGTTTGTATAGATGATATCTTTCCTAAGTAACAAGAGATGGTATATACATTTCGACATGCACTTAGGCTTTGTGATTTTAATATTTATATACATTATTTGCATCGCTAAAAGGCACAAGCTGCGGCCAGGCATGATTTCGAATTCAAGACGGCACAAAACAGGGTGTGTTGGCAATTACTGACTAGGAGTTGCATTCATTTGAATGCCTTACTTTCAGTTTTGCTTTTATTGTGACTTACTTGTGAAAATTAAGCTTAGCAAGCTGCATATTTCTAAAATTGTACACGAGTTCGCTGGAACTTAGTAGTTCTTAATGTACAACAAGCAAATTTTACGTGTAATTCAAGTTTTACTAGCTGATCTACCTGCTTGTTTTAATTAAAATATGTGTAGCATGAAGTTTTAGTCTTTAAAAATGTTGATTAAAGAATTTTATTCAAGATATTCAAACTATCAAAAATGAGTTGTTGTTATTTCGCAATTTAAATTTGTTGAGAAAATACATCTGTGCCAAAAATGTCATTAACTCTGCAAAAGTTTTTTAACTGGATATTCCTAATTGCACCAAAAAAGCAAATGCAATAAAATAGGTCAACTTGATTAGTATATCGTAAATCCTAATTTAGTCAAAGAATGGAAACGAAGACGGGAAAGCTGAAGATATAAACATTTTGATAATACTTTCACCGGCTTTAAAGTGCTTAACTTAAAATATTCAATCGCAATTACATATGCGTAGCCAAATATAGCAAGTATTATGACAGAATTATTAAATTTATGATGTGATGTTCTTTAAGAAATGTTTTACCTTCCTTGAGTTAGATCGTTTGCTGTAGCACTAAAACCATTAGTTCCAAATCAGAAATGAACGATCAAAGCATAGTGTTAATAATTGGCGTTGAATGTATAATCGGTAACCAGATAAATAATGAGAAACAGGAACAGAACAGCAATTAAAGAACATAAAACGCAGGGCAATCCTAGCATAAAATTAGGAGATGACGACATAAGCAGTGACATCATCACATATTTTCTTGCGTTGGCTACGTGCCCGCGTTTCTTTAAGGTTTTTTATAACTGGAATATTTTAACACTGGGTGTCAGATGGCGAAATAGACAAGTTGAAGCAGAAAGCGGCAAACTAGAGGAGTAATCCACTGATTGTGTCAGCAAGCTTTAGGAAGTTTAGGAGTCCACTGCGGCGCGACGTGCTGTGTAGAATTGTAAGCCCCCCGCTAACTAATTTAGTTAATTCTATTTTTTTACGGTTATGCCGCCATTCAGTGCACCGTTGTATAAATAATATACGAGGATTTTATATTTTAATAAACATTTTTCAGGCATCAACTGATAACGAGTTGTGTAAATTTATAAAGTTTGGGATTTGTGTAAAATACGAAAAAAACGAGTATAATAATATGTTGTACTGAATATTCTATTATTGTATTGTTTAAATGAAGTGACCAACAACATGAGGGTTCAAATATCTCTTTCTCGGAGTTCATCGCTCATTTAATCCAGTTCAACTTCCACCAAAGTTCCCGGAATGAGATCACATGCAAATTATAACTTTCAGCGAAAACAGGATATGCTCAGGCAGTAAAAATATTTAGAATTCATCTCTAAAATAAATACGCGCTTATTGGGGTGTGTAAATACCATGGGCGATGTATGATTCATATTCTAATTAAAGTTATTCGATCATGGTAGAGTTGGTCTATATATGTGGCTGAGCCGCGTTAATGTCTGTGACTTGCGTTGCTTTAATTAAGACTTACCAACAATGTCACAGTCATTCACTGTTCATAACTGCAATATTTCTTGTTGTATTCCATTAATTTTCCTAGTTTTGATATGTGTATACTATGCATAGCACACACGTGTGAGTTTCGTGACTTCTTGGTGTATAACAAAATTGAAATTAATTTCTGGGCTTGTTACTTTTTAATGTGGTGTAATTTGGGCAGTTGAACTTCACGAAGATTGATAAATGAGCGATCTCCCAAGTGGTATAATTTGATGATGGGGGGACGTACGTATCTACACTATCACACCCATATACATGTTTTGGTAAACGGCTGACACGAAAAAGAACACTTAACGAAACAAATTTCTATTTCCATATTAAGAATTTTCTTGCCGCCACAGCAAAGGGCTTGAGCAGATAATGTCCAGTTTTCTGTTGAAAGCTTTTCATTCTGGCTGCTATCACCAGATTAACAATGCAAATTAAGATAATAAAACGCAATTTTAAAGAGCGCTTTTTAAATTCTTAACTACAAAAACAAGTTTGTATACAAACATTTAAGTACAGTTAAACGTCCGCGGATACATAGCTATCTCTTCTCAATGGCTCTAAAATAGGCTAAATGCAAGCAGCGACAAGCTGTCTAGTGTCCGAGCTGTAACTAGCTTAGAGATTTGCCTAGGGCCAACATAAACACCTGCACATAAATATGTGCAAGTAATGTGGAGAGACTTCTTTAAATAGTTATTCAACTTCCCACTCGCTTTTCCATTGAAGGCATGCGGAATAAAAATGCGTCCACGTTAATCCACGCAAATTGAAGACATACTATCACGCCAGTTCATTCTCAATCATACACTGCTAATAATTTGCAAACATGGATAGCCCTCGCTGGACTTGAGTGGAATTTATATGACTTGTAATCGTGTTAACTAACTAAGAAACCAAATTCATTCCGGACAATTATTCTAACAATGTAGTCTAATGGCTCGTAAGTTAACACTTGATAATCAATTTGTTTATAATCTAATACATTGATTTGGGTGCTATTAATCCAGTATAATTTTGTACAGGCAATGTTTTTGATATTCATTAAAGTAGTTACTGTCTATGAGTGTGTAAGTACAAAACGTACTACTAGCTTGCTGATTATGGATGTTTTGTTTTGATACCGAATGTTGCTAATAAGCGCATATACCAATTCAAGTTAGATATAAATGTTGCATTTATTCATTGCAACATTAATTAATGTTTCGTTCATATTTATAAACAAGTTTCAAGTTTTTTGTAAATGCACCTGATGCTGTTCTATTAATTGAGTTGTTTATCATAGTCTCTGGGAAACCACATAGAATATAGACTAACTTATAAAGATAAATAGTAATACTAATAATAATAGTGTGCTAAAGGCCTTACAATAGCCTGCAATAAAAGTCTTTGCATTTTTACTACTTAGGCAAATGTTAGAAAGTTTGCCATCTACTTCAAATTTATGCAGAGGCAAATGGAAGTTGGGTGTGAAAATGTGTTTGAAACTAGATCTAAATGGAATTGGACTATTAAATCATTTATTAATCTCTTAGGCTGTGCACAAGAGTTTGCAGTTATCGAGCTTGATGATGTAAAATGACAACCCATTGCCAGCGCAGCGAGAGACAAGACTGTCAGTTCAATTAAAAATCGAGGCCACATTCTTCATTGGCAAAAAACTTAACGTCATATGCAATAATGACAAGGAATAAAAAGAGGAGATATTAGGTCTAATGATAGAATTACTGGCAGTCCGTTTAAGCATCTACATGTAGACAATGTATTTTCTAACTAAATTGGTCTAATGTTTCACTATACATAATGTTTTTACGCGACCAATTTATAGATTAGTTGTTATTTTTCTAATCTAAGATTACACTATAGTTTCTAACTAATAAAACTTAATAAGTTATTAAATTAATTGATGGAATTTGTTATAAATACTCCGATTTATATACGAAGATTCTTTAAAGAGAATTTTAATCATCCAACATTTCCAAGAACGATTGCTCTTACAGAATTAATTACAGCAATTACTGTAAAGCACAAATAAATCAGTCAATTTCTCCCATTGTTTATATTGACTGTTAATGGTAATTACGCGATAATCTGCAAGTGTTGACTCATGGATGAGTTCTGCTTTATAACTCCTTGTGTACAACAAAATAGTTTTATATAGGCTTAATCTTGTCAACCGCTAGCAAGGCGCCGAGCGCTGATGCATTTTTGTTAAAATGTGTCAGCTTATTGTCTCTAAAAATCTTCTAATTAATTATTATGCGCGCTGTTATCGTTTTATGATGGCAATTACAGTGACTTATTTTTTTTACAGATAACATCTGCAATTGTTTTTATGTTTTATATTGTTACGTTGCCCGTTTCTTTAGTTTACTTACCACAAAAATGCCATTTCATCATTTCTTAATCATTGTTTGTAATACTACTTTCTTTTTACATTATTTATAGTTTTATTTAACAATTTACATTTTGTTCAGATTTCTCAAAAAATTTCCTGACCTTTTTTAGGTTCCGTTTATGTAATATTAGGGTTTCTACGACATTTTTTTATCAATGCTAATAGTATTTATTATAGTTGAATCAGTTAAAACACAAAGCCGCGTTTCGTTCCTATAAATGATAGCCAGCTTCGTTATAATACAATCACTTAATGTGGGTATTTTCGATTGAGGAGTTTTTTTTCATGAAATTAGCATTAAAAAATTGTTTTTTAAAATGACTAAACTGATTACCAAACAGATTCTACAAAATTTGCCCACCAGTAGTAGACAATTATTACGAAAGTCATAGCAAAATGAAATTGCAATTTGATGTTTTAACTTAATTACTGAGCAGATTTTGTTGTAAAAATGGGAATCGCGATGTGTAGGTGAAAAACTAAGATATTGTGGACTTTAAATGAATCGTCCAAAGTTCTAGACTTATGTACGTACGTACGTGCACTGTTTAAGATACCGGCATATTCACTGCAAAAATAACTCAAAAACAGGTTCTATTATAAGTTTCATTTTTATAGACAGTTGTAATATATTCATACTTGCATCTCGCCATATAAGTCATGATTAGTAAAGTGTCTATAATCGGATGTGTCTCGTACTTCGCGATATTTTCTTTGAAATATTAATAATAGCAATTTCGCGCTAAGATATAATAGATACTTCACAGATTCCCGATAATCTTTTGTAATTGCTTAGTGAACTATGCAGGCGTTTGTTGAATGGATGGGTAATCTGAATTTAAGATCCAGTTGTACCAAAGAGCGGGTCGTCGTAAAGACTCGTCCAGCTAGAGTGATGGAATACTATGTCTATTCAATTATTCTAACGGGAATTTAATGACAGCAAAAAATCATTACCAATGGCTTCAAATCGGACTCGCCGACTCGAACAGCATACCTGACTACGATAAGTATTAAAATTTCATTTCTTCTACATAAACTATGCAATTAATCATTAACTAATTCAATTGCATGTGGGTGAGTTAAGCGTATTGAAAAATTGTATATATTGAATATTGCAAACAAACCTCTTTCAATTTTTAACACAATGGTACATAAATTAGATAAAGTGATCTAAAATTCTACTTCCTACCCTCTGAATTAAAAATTAGTTTTGTATTTTGATGTGAATTATTTAGTCGCTTGCCATACTTTTCATCAATCATTATTTTCATAAATCGATTTTTATAAAGCATTACCCTTTAAATTTCCCATGTGACGAATTAGAAGGTATACCTCAGGAGAAGTGCGTTCAAACGAATTTTTTCTTACATATTTTAAAAATTTTAAGGCAATTTAAGCACGAGGTTTATTTTAGAAAATTGATCTGTCTATCATGTATGCTGTTTATCAGGAGATTCATTTTAGGAAAGATTGATTATAATATGCTCTGTATTTTGGGAGTAATCTTTTTTGAATTTAGTGAGGGTGCGTAAAAAGTTTGGCGTAGGAGACTGTATAGTTTTTTCAAGCTTTCACTTCTCACTTCCTTTTATTTTCTTTACACAATCGACGCAATGGGTCTCATGTGGAGCATCCGTCTTGAAGTTTTCGCTATATAGCGTCAACGCTGTACACATTTTTATGTCAGACCCTCTTGTTTTCTAGATAGAAATAAATTGCCATCAAAGGAATTTTAGGCTATTGTCACATTTATTTTGGCAGGCCATTATTTAAATAGAGTGGGGATGATTTTTGTGTAGATCGCCTCACATTTCCATGAAATCTTGTATCTATTTTTAAAAGCTTTGCGATTTCGAAAACCCCTAAATGTTAACAGCGTGCGATAATCTGCAGAGAATCCATTTCTGCTAGAATGCACCTGTTAGACGGAAATTCTAATAAAAATAGCGACGTCCAGACGAGCAAACAGCGTAACCCAGTTTTTCCCATTCAGTCGGCGACGAACCCGTTTGATAAATTTTTTAATTAACAATCCAGGTCAGTTACGTGACTTTATGATCTGGTGTTTCCCATATAAGTAGACATGCATTGTGCTTGGTGGTATTTTCCGCATTTTCTAAATGTAGCGCGTACATTCGTATTATTGCCACGTCTCATCTTTTTCGCAAGGTTTTAGATCCCGCAATGCAGTTGAGTGTGTGCAGTGTTGTTGAGGTTTCTGAGAGAACTGGCTGAATGTGTCAACGACATCGAGGGCGGCTTATGCAGAATGCGGCAAGAAAGTAAAGCGTTTCGTTCGGAAGAACCTCTGGCTGTAGCTACGAAACAGAAATAACCGAACTGCTAGCATACTGGCAAATTCTGTATATTTCGGATAATTCGTTTATAAAGGTTCTAAAAAGAAAATGTTGGAAATACATTTTCACGACGATATCGAAGGAAAGAACTACTATATCATCAAAATCATGTCTCTTTGCATCAGGCAGAATGAGATGTATAATAGTGTGTTTAATGAGTTTAACTCGAGAAATATAATTCATGAAAATATTAGGTTTATTTATATGTCGATAACATTTTATTTTTGTTTACTTCTGTTGTATTTAAAGTAGAAGAAGTACAAAATAATTTGTGCTCTTAAGTACGGAAAGATCTGTTTAATTAAATCTTCACCAACAAGGTTCTAGCAATCATCTGGAAATTAAGCGGGATGTTATAGCCAGTCATTTCTAAAGAAGTTGCAATGTGCATGTTTATTTTTTAGCGTTCGTCCTATAAATATAGAAATACAATGTCTGAATGCGTTTTTCTAATTCAAGATAAAATTTGAAAGAAAGAATGAAAGAAACAGACTCTATTAAATTTTGACATAGTTTGCCATTGATCACTGAACAAAGAAATTCAGCAGTAAGTGGCTTATTCTTATTGTTTAACTATTTTTAGAACTTAAAGTTCTAAAGAGTATATAAAAAAAACAGTACGATGAGAGTGCAACCTCCCCATCTATATTTGCTCTACCAAATATAGAAGCAATCGATGCATATCAAAATTAAGAAATTGCGATTGAGTAATAATCACAGCACGTTGTCGTGCTACTTTTTGTTAGTGAATGGATGGCTACTACATAGCTTGAAGCTACTGCAAACTGTAACATATCAGGTAGTATATTTTCATTTGATAAATTGGCAAACAAAAACTGGTTAGTAATAGTGTACTATGATCTACTATTACAGGACTGGTCTATGAATTTATTTTTTTTTTCAATTATAATTATGAAAGTGAAGGTAAATTCTCCATATACTATCCGATGAAGGTCTTAATGTACGTAAAGAATAATTTTTAGAATATCTATATGGAGACACTGTCCGCACAAATTAATGCATACAGGAAAATAATCATACGAATATTTATACAATTTAGCATTTAGCATATTTTATTCAAATTCTATTTAAGAAATGAACATTTCTCGTCCAAGGTCATATATTAAAATAAAATGGTTTCTCTATTATCATTAAGCAAGACTTTAATTGTTTATGATTCAGTCCTTGAATATTGAAAGAAGATTTTATCAATCGCCGACAATGTTTTTAATTAAGACTTAACAAGAAAGAACAAACGCGGTTGGATAGAAGTGACGTGGGTGGCGGATTGCGAATTATAAGGTACAACAAATAAGCTATTCACAGCACAGAAATTGAAACAAAACAAAAACTTTCATCCGCCGTTCGTCGTCTGACTCAACCGCATTTGCCGTCTACTTTGCAAGCTTGCCAATTTCAATGCACAGAGAAACCCTATATGGTTTATCCCAGGGCGGACATATCACATATTTGCATATTTACGAGTTCCAAAAATTCTGCTTTTACAGCAAATATCTACCCCTGACACCTTTCTGCTTCTGCATTTTGTGCATTAAACGTGGCAAGTAATTTTTGTAATTTACTGCATATTGAAATCTTGATCAGGGTTGGATATTGCATCAGGCCAATTTTCTTTTGCAATTTCTTACGAATTATATGAAACCATTCCAAATATTGTTCGAGAAGAGAGAGGGAATAGAATGACAAGCATCAACTTTCTTTCATAAAAACTGCAAAGTACACATTTTTTCAAGACTTTAAGATTGAGATGAAATGTTCTATGACATGATTTCAAAGTCGTTTACAATACTCGGAAACCTCCAGGAAGATGTTTGCCATTAAACTGAAGCAGAATATATGTTAAATTTCCTCTTATTCATTAATGCTATTGCTAATAACATGTAGATAGTTACAAAAGAAATAATATAGAATATTTTTATGTCAACGAACGATGTATAAAAATTATTTGTCATCAAATTAAAAAAACATTTAAAATTTATAAGAACTAAGATAAAAAAAACAAAGAACTCCAATTTCAATAAGACGGTTCCAATATTTTAATAGCACAGAACTACGATCATCTAACAGTAATTTGATCGACTATTGCCCCACGGTGAGTTTTAATTAGGAGACCACCCTGTTGCAGTGCGTTGACACAATTTGAAACTAATTTAATCATTGCACCACCCTAGCATTGTTCCGAGAAACAAAGCCTTACTATAATTGGTTTAATTTTCTAAGATACACAGGGGAACACAAATCGTCTTCAAGAAAGACCAAATAGTCAACACCCAATTTCAGATCCAATTCCAAACTTGGTATTAGCTGGCACTGGCGAGTTCATTTGCTAGTTTTAATAAGCTTTAAGGGTGTCGTGATAAACAAACATTAAAGTTGTGCTATAAAAATTGTAGGAAAATTTTAATTATTTTAAGAGAATACGCCTCTGCAATGTTGAGGGTGATTATTAATACAAGTAAACTAAGTTTGTATTATTGCATTACTTTAAGTAGATTACGTGGACCCCTAACATGAAAGGTATATAATTCCGGTTTAAGAGCGAATGTCTGGTCCTTTCTCCTTATATTTCATGTGGTTTAAGGGTCTTAGCTCATTGATTAATGCTATTTCTATATTTAAAGCTTGAAAGTGAAAACTATGAAATGCGCCTACTTGAAATAAAGAATATATCATTACGTTTTTTATTCAAGAGCCAAAACAATTTACCCTAAAACATAATTTGCCTTTAATAACATTCATGTTTCACTCGAAACTGTGACTAAAAATAAATCAACATGCATTTTAATTTATCATAAGCCCCCACGAAATTAGCTACTAAAGAGTCTATTTCTGACAAAACACGTCAAAAACATATTTTACAAAACAATCACTACAAGAAGTAATAGGAAGTCTCACAGTCGTGTCAATAGAACATTTAAAGTAACAGTACACAGTTTAAATCGCTGCATTCTATTTGAATTAATGCCTAATAATACAAATGGTTCTCAAAAGGTTTAGGCCTTCTACAAAGCAATAGAACTTACATATCTGCGAATTAAAATGCCAAGCAATTAGTACTGCATAAATCCCGAATAAAAGCCAATAATTTCAACAGTTGCAATTTTACAACGTGACTTCCTAATCACATTTTACAAAACAAACCACATGAAAATTTATTTCCCGCATCTGTTGCTGTGGTATTGAAATTACCTTGCGTTGATCAAGGTTGCAATCAAGGCAGTGCAGTGCCAGCAAATGCCGGCATTTTATTTTTCAAGTCTCTTCTTCGGCGCACATCTAAAAATGGTAGTAAGAACCGGTTCCAGTTCGTATGTTCGTTTCTCTTATTGTTTTGGTTTTTAACTACCGATGAGCAAATTGCCCTTTAAAAATATTGAAGTCAATGATCAGATAAATCAGATAAATTAAACACTTTATTAAACGATCATTTGATTGTTTATCTATATCACAAAGCAACTAATTGATTTTTATATACTGTTGTAAATGAAAAAAGTTAAAACAAATTTTTTCAAAAACACATGAGAATTTCAAAATTTTCTCTGAAGATGAAAAATTAAGAGTTTTAAATCAGAGTCTCACTGAATAGCAGAATCCTCCTTACATCAAGCATTTCTCTTGAAGATGTTGTAACTGCAGGATACAAAGACAAATTTACATAGGAAATCGTAGGCACAACTATTTGTTTGCGGAGGAGTGAATGTGACGTCAGAGTGGAACTGGCGATGTTAAGATTCCAAGCAAGGGTCCTGACAAACATTTTCACTAAACTATACATCGAATCTCCCCTCTAAGCAAAAGCTAAATGTGGCTCGATTTCTCTAAGAGACAAACTATCATTTGCAAATTTACACAGTGATACTGACAAATATTAGTAAATCCAATAAAAATTATATACGAAATGGAAGGAAGCAATTAAATCTAATGAAAAGAGACCAATCTACTTGTATTTGTGCAGATAATAAAACCAGGCAATCCCTTGTTCATTTAGGTCGGTTGTTAATACATAAATGTGTGCATCTTCACAAGTCGTTAACCCCTCGACTATAGCTGATTATCAACCACACCTAGATCTCAACAGCAATTATATCAATCTTAATGAACTCAATTATATACCGAGTTTAAGTGCCCTTAAGAGAATCACACCAAAAGTATGCGGTAACTTCGCATTTTCTAATGAATTTATCGATTACAGATCAACAAGTTCATTCAACTTTCTCAAATTTAAACTTTAGACAAAAATATTAATCTTTAAATCAAAAAGTCCCCGCTTCAGCTGTAAGCCAAACCTCAAAACTAGACAGATTAACGCCAAAGTCAAAGACACATCTTCCTCATTACCGTAACCATAGGATGTCCAAAGACACATATTAAGTGCTGTCTTTGTTCGTGCCATAAACAATCATAACAAGTTCAGCAGCAACTTTGAAGTTGGTCTTGATAATCCCTGAACTTGCTATAACTAAACCAGTTGGTTCACTCGAAGAGGAATGTTCACGCATTTCGTGCGTAAAATCATAATACATCCTCAAAAAGCCGACTTATTTCTCGAGCAAAGTGCCTCACAAAGGATTAACGTAAATCACATACGGTCCCAAGATATTAAATTTATATACGCCATATTCCACAGGTGTCTGCCCGCCTCTCCATTTCAACCTGGAATTCTTTTGATAATGACTCAATAGTGTAACAACCCCGATACATCTTCATGTTCGTTTTTCATTTTCACGTCATACCAAACCCAGTCAAGTGATTCCGGTTACAGATCACCATCGCGCACACTGAGACTTTACAGGCTTATAGCACGGCATGCCTTTTTGAATAAAGTCACGTATTCAAGTTCAAGATAATTGTTAATCTTGTAGCGTCTACAGTTCTAAAGAAAATAGTTATTATGCTCGCTACATAACCAAAGATATTCAAATCGCCGTTCAAAATTTTACGCTTCTTTTTTACAAAACTCTTTTTTCTGACTGTAACGCACACAATAAAAGCAGCAATTGCATCAAATGAATAGAATATTACATGCAAACTTTCCTTTTTCTCATGGAAATCCCCAAGATAGTCGTAAAGCCTGACTGCAAACTCTGATAACTCTGTTCTGACGCAAAAATAAATCCATTTCTTTCAATATCTATCCGATGATAAAATAAAGTCATCGGAATTGACGAGTATACAAATAGCAAACATTCAAACTTTTTCCATGAGAAGCACCAATAGGAAAGTATAATGCAATATTGACGTTCTAGCCGCGGGAATGCACACAATAGAAGCAAAAGGAATAAAATATTCAGCACCATTCTTTTCCCTCGTTATATCTTATTTTCTGTCATGTTTATGTCGACGCACTTGTATTGAAATAAATGTAGATGGATGAAGATATTTACATATCCATCGCATAAAGGAAGATGGGCGCAACTTTACGTTAAAACTATAGGATTCATACACGGACTTTTTAGCCGTCAAAATGTTTTGTTTAACGTATCCAAATAATGGGAAAATTTTATTTCAAGGCGCCAACTTTAATAATAGAAAATTTATTAAACCTCTTATTTCAAGGCTTCAAATGTTCCTTAATTATAACATTACTTTAACTGATACGAACTTAGTTTCATAACTTTGCTAGAACTTTCTATCATGAAATGGTTACCTTTGAAGATAAATTATACTCATTATCTTTCCAAATGTAAGGAAGGCGGCTTGAGGAATCGAATGAAGTTAATTTTCAGTACTCACTTAATTGCGCAGGAGAAGAACGTACCTGAAACAACAAACAAAGCGTTAATTTATTGAGATGATTTGATTGTTTATTTTGTGTTTTTCTGATATATTGGATCGAAAGATTATTGTTTACAAATAAAAATAATAAATTGGATTGCTTTAAACAACAAGAACTACAAATCCCTTTAATCAATTTTACTTGGCTTGCTCGGCTAACGCAATAACATTCTTCTGATGTTTTCAGAAAAACGATGTCATTCACCCTTCTCTCCCCTTGCAAGGCCGCGATCCAATCATTACTTTTGTATCGATTTGGACTTGTTTACTCCGAGCTTTTCTAGTTTGTTTGTGGATCAGTCACGTGTTGCTGAACTATTGTGTACTTAGTATGTCTTATTCAGCACTATTATTACAGCGGTGGAGACAATAAGGGTAATTAATTTTGTATGTAAAGGGTTTATCAAAGTTAATTTAATTACCGTTTTAGATGAGTCAACAATTAATTATGTTAAACAATCTCTTTATTGTAGAAGTAATATTCTTGATGTTTTACCTCAACACTGATACGGTATCCTGCACAATGAATCACCATGCATTTGCAAATGGTTTGCAGATATTTATTAAAATTATGATGAAATGTCATATAAAACTTTTAGTCTTGTATATTTGAAAAGCTCGTTGAAGTATGAATATAGTTCGTTTGTAATTTTAGATTCAACTCTTATCAAATTGGGATCTTGCGAAAAACGAGACTGGAAAATAAGCGATATTGTGGAAGAATTCCGAAGTTGTTAAGCTAATGTAGGAGCACCCTAGAATCGATTCTAACGACCGTCATATATCGTCTACGCCCTTAAAGTGACGTCATCAAATGCTCTAATTCAGAAGTCCATCGCATTATCATCCTTATTGTTATTTTTGATAAGTAATAGGGCGAACGCGATATGAGGGCAGTTCCAAAATGGGGGTACCTAATTAGAATTAATATAAATAAAATTGGGGATGACGGATAGCGAAATTGATCATTGATGGCATTTATTAGGTTGTTTACGTGCTTCTTCCCCATCAGTTATGTAAATTAGGTGTCCGTTATATCAAGTAGGCCAAAAGGTCCGGAAGAACGTGCCTGAATTTCCTATCATTTATATAAATTTACCTAAAGGCATGTCTAAGTGGTCTAATTTAGCTAAGCTTCGCAAAAAGATTTAATATATTATTCCTTATGAAAATGTATTATTCTCCCAGAGAATGAATTATATCTTATGAAAACGAATTCGTTCTTTATGGAAAAGCAGAATTTTTCGTGAATGGAAATGCAAGACATTTTATGAACGGAAAAGACGAATTTTTGACGAAAATTTAGTATCACTTGAATCAACGGCACGTAGTTTTTTTTATGAAAATTAAAAGGACTATTACAATTGATCATTGCAGAAAATTGCACACATTTCAGCGCCACACCCCGACTAGCCATTTCTTCTCGAGAATCCGGCTAATTTGCACCAATAAAACAGATAGCAAGCGCGGATTCTCTTTATAACTACCTGCAGGTTCTATTTTTCAGCCTTTGCCGCCCGCAAGGCGCCGGAAATTCCTCCATAGATTACTGGAATCTGTGCAGTAAAAATGGAATACGGAAAGCGGAATTTAATTCTACAGAATGAGGCTTTGAAATTTAATATAACCTTCCACTCCTTTAGTTCTAACTCAATTAAAGAAATCTTATAAAAGTAACCAAATTCCTGTTTATATCTGTATAATTTTAACCTACATTAGGAGGATTTTTAGTGTATTGATTTAGAGATAACTTGCATAAATTGTTATCCAAACAAAATTTATTTTACATAGCGTGAGTTTATTTTACGAATAAAAAATGAGCACTATCCACTTAAAAATGAGTCGTATCTGTTTTAAACTCTTCGCTATAGTTTACTATCTATTTTCCGCACATTACCAGGTGTAGTGTTGAACTAAATGGGGTATTCAAACAAGGCAATTTGCAAACCAATACGAGCTACAAACCTACATACAATAACTCAAACATTTGCATTGAGTGCAGGGTTAATTTATCATGGCAAACGAGGGTGACGATGAGCTTTCAAGTAAAGTGATTTTCATAGAATAGTCGCCGGCATGACTAACGAAAAATGACTCAATCCTAAAGTAAAAATCGATAAGTCTGCTGCTGTTAGATTTTCGATGGTTTAATTACACTAAAAGAAGATATTACCAGTGAAGTATTAGTGTAATAAATCTTCTACACTGTCATAATTTCATTTAATATCATTCTGCTGTTTCATCGAACGGCTTATTCTTTTAATATTATATACTTCAGTAAAAATATCAATTGCTTGGTGCCCCATAAATCAGGTAAATTGTTACACTGTATTGTAATGAGACAAATAAATTCAGGTTTCGCAGTTTTAGCGTGGTTACTAGCATTTTTGAAAATTGTACAATGTATAAATATTATGTCGTAGATCTGCAATTTCAACTTGCAAACATTTGATTTATGGTTATTATAAATATGAAATATTAATGAGATATTTAAACATGATACTAGAGATAAAAGAAAAGGTACAAGTAGAATTTTAGAGTTTTAGATATTTTATGAAAACTTCGGCTTAATCGAATAATTTAGTTAAAACTTACAAAAGAGTTATCAATTTAAAGTGAGTCTAAGGACAATATTGAAAGCAACTTATTACAGAAAAATAACATTGCTTATAAATTATTTATAAGTCGAGATTTCTGAAATATTTTGGTCGACAAGTACATTATTGAAATTTCTAGAAAATGTTTCTAAGCTTGTAAATCAAAGCAAAACCCAAAATTTGCGTATAAACTTCCTATAGATTCATCGATATTTAAAGCACAAAATATTTATTGTCAAAAATGTAACTTTTTCATTAAAATCATTAATTAAACGATAATTAAAAATTGCTTTTGTTTTATGTAAATTTCAGCGTTCCATTTCATCAATTAAATTGTTTGTCCAGCACTTAATTGAATTTATACACCAGAAAACATTGCTGAAATATGTTTAATTGCAAAATCTGCTGCATTGAAAAATCAATTTTTATGGCCGGCAGCAAATATTATCACAAAAATTATGTTTCATCAATTTTCAATAACAAGTTAAATAATGCTTGAATAAATATTGAAAATAAATCCTCAAAGCTAGAAGTCTGCATTACTTCTAAATTTAGCAATTCTATTATTGGTAAACAAAGGGCCAGTAATGAGAATCCTACTATAAATCCATCAACTCTTTCAATGTTGCATTTACATATACATATGCAAGGTTCGATTTATGTCCAAGCTAAACAAATAATGTGTTGTAGTTATAAATATTTTTTAAACCATCGGTACATTTGAATGCAAAGACTCTTTGAAAGATATGCGAGGACGATCCTAAGTGTTTTGATGTATTTATATAAACATCTTTAAGATTTATTACTATGCTTAATAGCCTAGCGTTAATGGGTATAAGCATTGTATCGGTATATTTTTAGATTTGTACTGCTTTTTAATTTTGTTCGATCTATACTCAGGCTGTCCTATTTTGATAAATGATTAAATTTTGCTAAATTTGCGTATCTAATGTTAATTATGTTTCTTAAACATTTAATCTAAAACCTAGATATCTTTTAACATTTGGTTTTTATTTTACCCTAAGTGTGTGCTTGTTTTGCAACATTTTAATTTTCTGCAACTTTCATAGGAACTCAAAAAACTAAATATTTTAGATATTCTCAAATTCTGCACTTATTCAATTAAATTATAATAAGCCATTAAGCTCGTAACTTGAATAGTAGGCACTTAGACAATTTGGAAGCCATAAACAATAAATACACCACTTGTGGGTTGTTGGAATAATTTTCATATTGCATAATATTGAAAGAGCATCCACGTGCATTCTATTTTCTAAAAACAACTAGTTCTAAGCAAATATAAAAACAAATAAAAGTGCATATCAATTAGACTGATTTAAAGATTGAGTCAAATAAGTTTTAAAGGAAATTGTTGACTTTTACCGTCATTTGTGTATTTTAATGCGTCAAAAACTTAATGTAAGACATCATACTTTTTCTTAGTTTCATTAGCAGTAATAATTTTTGGTTGCAAGCCAAAAAGTGGGAAGTATAAACGCAGCCTTTTCTTGGGTGTGGTTAGTAAAACAAACGTGAGCTTACGCGAATTCTAAAACCGGCCCTCGCATCTAAAATTGCAAAATGAAAAACAAGTATCGAGAGATGCTCACCAGACGGCTTTTTAGAATTCAGGCCAATGCTTAAATGAATGAACAATTGTTTTGATTCTGAATGAAAGAAGTGCTTATTTAAAATAAGAATCAGAAAATAAATGTGACCTTGTGCTATTCGTTTCGTGAGTTTTTTTGGAATGGATGAAATTTCATAAATAAACGGATGTCACAAACCGTTTCAATAAACAGCCAAAGGCTATAAATGTAATCAAGTTAAGGAAAGTACTTCCATTTGTCTTTGTTGCTACAAAGAAAATAACGATTTGATTTTAAGGCCGGTTGATAATACTTCTATATAATCTGTATTACATTGCATATTCAAGAACTTGATTTTATGTGTTCTAAAACGTATCCTCTCGTAATCGGGTATTCAATTATGGCAATTAGGAGTTTTGATACCAATAATTCTGAATGGCTTATTCATATGAGTTAAGCATAAATTTTTATTTTTATAAACTGTCCCCTTATGAGCAAAATACGACATTTGCTGCAGTTAAATTCTACAAAGCCTGCGCGTGAAAGAACAATAAAAAAGCAATTACAATCACAATGCAATGGGACTCTTTATGGAGATTTATCAATTCAAGTCCATTGAACCAATAATGCAAGAAACAATTGGCTTACTGCCTAGTGGGTTTATAGTCTGGAGATGGTCCGTAAGCGGATATTCTTGGCATGTAAAAATACTCGCGCATTTTACAAATGTTACACATTAGCTTTGAGATTGTCTGTCAAGAAAACGTTTGAAAACATCTTAAAGGAAAAACGGATATGGTTCTTGGAATAATAAATTTATATCGGGGACAAACAATTACTCCGGTTTCTACTCCTCTTTTTGGTTTAGCTTCAGTTGGTTTTAATAACCATGTTAAGCTCTAATTATCACAACTGCACACTTGCTTTTGATTATCTATAAATGAACAGGACAAACAGCTCACAAAATGAGGATCAATTCTTGGTATGTGTTTTAATTTGCAAAAAAACTAAAATTTAATTTATATATCTATAATTCCTAAATTAGACACAATTACAGCTGCTAAAACATCAAATATATGGAACGTAAGATATCATCTAGAGACGATATATGATTCAAATACAATTTAAACTTCTAAAAGAATTTGAGATTGGCCGGATTCTACATGAATAAGCACTTAAATTCACTAACATAGCAGCATAATACTAAGTCGCTACATCGACTGCAAAGTTGTCGTATTTTACTACATAATCCATACTTTTTTGCATGCAAGTGTTTTTTTATTACTCCAACTAATGTTTGCATTCTTAAAAGTTTATCATGGCTGAATAAGTTTTACATTTTAGACCCTTTACAAATCATTTGCATAATTTATTAATTGTGAAAGCTTTTGCGATTCCTTTATTGCACCATTTTTATTAGTATTGGCAAACATATATTTGCTTGCGCTAGTAAAATTTCCCTAGCTTATCTAAAAAATGTTTTAGCAACAGCGTACATTTTAATATGTAATGCCTGATATAGCAGGTTTTTAATTCTTATTCTAGCAAAATCCGGTGCTGTTCGCGCAAATTGCGAAGTCAAAAAATGCGTTAATAAATTCATTTTGTTGTGGAAATTCACGTTAAAATACAGCTAAAAATATTTTGTGGCAAATATAGAGTAGCGTTGTGATTATTTTTAGGCGCAGTTACGGTCTAGCAACTGTACAACCAATAAAACATAAATTTCACGACTAGACGTATGAGTGGATTTACCAATGACAATTATACGTTTAATTTTTTTGAGCTTATAACAAACGCAAACACTGGCGTTATCCATTATTATCTCATAAATATATCATATTTCTCGGCTTTAACTGGAATTGAGCGGCCTCACTAACAAATTGCTGCAGCAACGCAGAGAATTCTGTGTGAATAAGTTGGGAAATATGCGAAGAGATAACTAAACGAAATTAATGCGAAAAACTTCTCTCTTTCAGCTTTCAGCTACACGATGCCTGCAGTTCCGCATTCCTTCCCGCTTTTCATTCTTTCTACAAGAGTAAAGTTCTGCGAGAAAATATTAATTTAGCGAAACTTTAGCAATACTAATTTCAATGAATTCCTCAAATTACATCATTGAAACTTTGGATTATAAGGCAAGTATGTGGTAGCTGTTGCACCCCATTGGATTCCAATAGCCCTCAAAGAATACAATTAAGGGTAACAGAACTAAATGATGCCTCATAAAAAAGATGTAAGAATAATTATTTGATTTTCTATGCTAAATAAATCTTACGGCAAAAACTGTTCTGAAGCAAATTGTTACTTATAACATAATATAAATTTAAAAAAATAATCAGACTAAACAAAAATAGCAGTATTCAACCAAAACTTATTGAGACCAATCCATTTTAAAAGCACTGCAATCCAACCAAAAATATAGTAGAAGCCAGTGTTAGACAACTTGTATATTTGTATAATGGGGAAAAATGTAAGGTCGTTTAATTTTGGATGGGGGCCAAACCACAATGCAATCTTTCAAGCAATCATAACTGGTTCAAGTACATCATAAAAAGTTTTTATTAGAATACACTTCTGTAGGATCTAACAAAACGTAAATAAACCAATTCCCTATGATTGATGTGCGCGATGCAGAAAAGTCTTACATATAAAACAATCCCAAAATAATGTGGAATTTATTTAGACGGATGTTTTCATGGTCGAAGCCATATATAATATGAGGAATAGCTTCACACAGCCGGTGTTACGTTTCTTGAGTGATGAATTTCAACTGTTAATCGGATACGTATCGCTTCACAGTTTGCATCCTCTATTGTGAAATTGAATCAAATTCCGGCATTTCGAAAGGAAATTGCTCAGCTTTGAGAGTCTCTTTGAGAAATTAAAATTTTATGCGCTCCGTGGTAAGTGGAAAAAAGCTGGCACTCGGCATTACTTGACCGATTTCAAGTATCAGCAACAGTTAATTTAGTTTAAATTTTTCGTTTCTAGCACAAATATATTTTTAGACCGCTTGTCATGGCGAAACGTCTCGAAATACTTTTAATGCAAATGTACTTTTTATGTATCAATTAATATTCATGTGTGTACGGCTTCCTATCAGTACATAATTAAATACAATTTGCGAAGTTTGCCTTCATACTTACAAAATTCATTATCCTTGAAACAAGTTCATTAACAACGTAACAAGTGTCAATAAGTTTGTGCTGGCGATGCGGTGTGCGGATTTTAATCAGGATGTCGCTTCTTGTTTCCATTCTGGGCCCTGTTACGTTATTTTCCGAGCGCCGTTCGCTCCGGTTTTGCAGGATTTCCAATGCGTATTTGGTATGTCTCCGCAATTACAGCATGCGGTTTTCGCATTATATAAAAAATGTCCATTAAAAATTATGGTTTCTCTGGGCAATTCCATTTGTTCTGATTGCTAATAAATTAAATGTATATGCCATGAAAATGGCGAAAGTCAAATACTATAGGACGCTATAGGACCGTAACTTAGTGTACAATTAATATTATTAGGAGAAAATCCCTGTCCAGTCTTGACAACTAAATAATAGTCAGTTAAAATAAACAAAAGCGATTTCGAAAAAAGTAATTCGAAATACAAAAGAACAATGGTACTAATGGTAACTCTTTAAATATAATAGTTGCAGCACATACCTGGATATGTAGATAAATTGACCGCCGACACATTTCATCATGCATGATTAATAATAGCTAATAATAATACTAAACCATGATTAAAGCAGAATAATTACAGAGTTCTGAGATAACAACGACAAATGTCATTAAATAATAAAAAGTATGTAATTTAAAAACCCCAATAAGATTACAACCGCATTAAATAAATGACATTTTATTGTTGTGGATAATATTTGGTAGGCACTATCACATATGTTCGTATAACATAATAAAGCAATTTGCATAATGCGATTATAGTAAACTCGCATCAAAGGCATTATGTAGATGCAAATAAACCATGATTTAATTAATTTGCAATCCGTAATTTTGGTAAATATTTTGAGTACTGATTTTCTGTGAAGAACGTGATAATCATAAAATTTTTAGGCTTAAATATTTAGATGTAAACCAAAACCTAATAATAATAATACATATAAAAATGATTTATTTTCAGATTTATTTTTTGTGCAAGTGTGTGTTTAAAACTTCATTTCATAATTTTTTTCACTAGTCCTAAAGATTTTATAATGTATAACTTGGCCATACCATTTGCTATTTTCTATAAATAATTTAAAATACAGAAAATTTTACTAATTTGGGATTCCTAACATAATTGAAAAGTCGCCGATAAAAACTGGGTTAAAGAATATTTTGTATCTCTAAAAAATGTCGGCACCAAGAAATAGAAATAGCGAGTAAGGCATAAGTAAAGATTGTGGAGTTAAACTTTTCTTGCAGTTTTTTCAGACTGAACTTAAATTCGCTTTATAATATGCCGCAAGATAGTTACTTATATCGAAAACTAATCTATATTTGCTAAACAAAATACATGACATCAGACACACTATTATAAAATTCATCTGTGTTGGAACTATGAAGTCGTTTGAATGGCTCTTAACATGTATATGTAATTAATTTCGCGGAACTAATGATAATAAGATCGCTACATTTTCTACCTCTTTTGTTTTTAAAACTTAATAATAAAATAGGGTATATATATATATATATATATATATATATATATATATATATATATATATATATAAACGAATAATCAATGCAGAAATGAAACTTGAATTTAATATTTTATGAGTTTCAATATCTTTATACTGGTCTATAGCCACTAACTTCATACCAACTTTAATATAGTAAAATAAAATAGTTTAGTTAATTATGTTTAGATACAATTTTGAATACTAATGCTTCTTTGTTTAATATCTTGTGTATAAAATACACTTTTAGGAAACCTTAAAAGTTTAACTTTTGCATAATGCATCAAAACAGCTGAAACATAGATTCTTGTTTGGTCTTTTACATTTTTGAAAAAAGTTCAACTAAGCTCTCCTGATTTTGCTTTTAAGACTTTCGATGTCATATTGTTTAAAATTAAAATAAAATTTGTCTGTGTTGCACCTATGAGGTAAAGAATGTCACCAGAAGCTCTTAACGTATAGCATGAATACCTCGGATATTACTTATAACAGACAACTTAAACAACAACCTATCACTTCAAATTTCTTACCCCTTTACATTTTGGAACTTAATGATGAAACAGGCTGTATGCTAAAAGCATAGTGGTAACTAACATAAGTTTTAAACATCAAAATGCAACTCAAAAAGTATTTTCTTTCATGACTTAGTGTTGCAGTATAGTTTGAGTGTTAAAGGAGAATGGATTAATAGTTTTATGAGATATGATTTTACAAAAATATTCAAATACACATCTTGAAATTTAAAAACAATAAACTTTGCATATTTTCTATGAAAATATTTACGCAGTAATCAACTGAAACATCTATTTTCGGATATGATAAACACATACATCAGTGTACTATATCTAGTAGAGTAGCTCTTACAATTTATATGGTCTTCAAAACGCTCGTTTGTAAATTTTAATTTTAGATTTGTATACTGTTCTCCAAAAATCTGTTTCAAATTCTTTGAGCAATTCATTAATGATTTAGAAAGCGGTACTGCATTAAGTGATCAAATATACTGCAACAAGTTTCAATAATAGCACCTGTCCAACATAAAATTAAATGCTTATTGTATAACTTCATTGGCTCATAAATTGCAAACGAAAAATAGAACCGAAACACAAATTTAGGTCACCTAATTAGGAAACTTTACGCTCTCTCAAGGTTAAGGTTAAGATAATTGCCAAAAAGTGGCAAAATTAACAGGTATTGATAACTTATTAAAATGTTAGCTTAATGACAAAATTAGATTTTATGAATATTTGATAAGCTTCAAATCGAAAGTTCCTCCGCATTTCTCCACTGGAGATTGGCAGCATATAAAATTCATGAATTCCATTCACTCCAATATCTAGAAAAAGCAAAATTTCCTTCTTCGACTATTGAATGTATATTGCTAGAGTTTCTATTTGGACCTAAACAGACATGTTAAGGTAGATAAATCTACATACACAAGCGTATGTGGATATCTCTATATTCAAATATCTACACATACAAACACCTACACATCTGAATGTATGCATATACAAAGAATATAGATATAAGCCAAAGTGTATGACGACATTACTAGATCTGAAATAAGGAAGTTCATTGGTATAGAGACCCTTAGAAGACCCATAATCGTAATAGCCGCACTTGTGGTTGAATCAAGATGATGAAAATAATAATAGGTTGTAACATACAGCTGGCAGTAAAGTACAATAATATAATGTAAGACTCATAACATTTAAGAATAGAGAAGGCTGATAAGCCACACTATTTGCATGGAGAAGAGCTCTTCTTGTGATAAGAGCTGCATCCTAACAAGCTCAGGATCTTGAATAAATGAGATAAGTCAAGTTTACCTTTCTTGTTTGGTGACTAAACTGGAAGCAGTTTCCTGTGAAACAAGGCGGAGATTTTTATAAATGACGCGTTTTCAAACGTGCAGCACCTTTTTTATTTGCTGTTGAAGTTTACTTTCAGCTATTTGCCCCTACTATTTATTCCCATGTCTGAGCTCTTGTTCTGTTAACATCCGATACTTCTATAAAATTTATTTTTCCTGTTAGCGATATTTGCTCAAAACTACAGCCCCCGGCTAGCGTCTAGGACACGAAACAGCCCCGAGGAGTAATTTTTGCCATTTGTTGTAAAGCGGATGAACCTATTTGGACCAAATAATAAAGTCCATCGAAGTAAACAATTAAGTTCATTGGTTGGCCTTTTGAAAACATTTTTACCCGTATATATGAAATGTTCATTTAAAATATATGCTGTACCGAGACCTTGACATAAACTCCACCCAAAGTTATGTAGTATATATCTCTAGTAGATTTCGCCATTTGTATATTAGTAGTAAATTTTGCCATTTAATCAGCTATATTTAGAGCTACGCTTTCCTATTACACAAAGCTGAAGATAAATGTGAGCAAACTATGGACTTTTGATTACAGTGGCAATTAGAATCTATTTAATAAGAGTTAATGATCCTATACTAGATAACACCTGTGTATAAATCTAACCTACTTTCCATGTTCTTAACATACCCAAATGAATTTATGTAACTCTTGTTTTACTATTTATACAACATATTAATAACATTTTTTAGCATTATCAAAGAATATGATATTTGATTTGAATGACTTTTAGCATTTAAATGTAAATTTTCAGGATTCTTTTTCTTAAGAATGAAAGTTAATTAAAGTTTCTTGGTGGTAATATAATTCAAAGAGTTGAAGCCTGCAACCTAAATTGCTACGGCTTCAAATTTGTTTTAGATAAAATACTTGCAGATAAAAATAAATTTTTTGTATTAATATGGCTGCAAAAACTGGTGTCATTTTTCATATACACATAGATCTCCTTTGATCCCCTTTCGCCAGAAACAATATTTCGTGACGAAGTGTAGACACTAAAGAGGAAATTTGAAACTCGGAATGATTCTAAAGGAAAGGGAATTTTTCTAGTGGAACAACTGCGACAATTAAGTAATGTTATTTTAAAACGTGGAGGATAAATGATTTTCATCAAAAATTATTTGACACCACCGCTGACAGATTCATACGTGTAGAATTCAGAAAGATATGAACTGTTTTATTCAGTATTCAATACAAAGAAGTGTTATCCAAGGAACCCAAATATTTAGTATAATTTTAATAAGCTAACAACGCAATGTATAAACAGATCGGAGAAAAATACCGCCCACTGTATCTTCTACAAATAAAATTGTTTATTAATGACTAAAATATACGATAATATTGATTATCTTATAAAGCATATGAAACGTAATGAAAGCTATAAAGTGCTACAGCTACTGAATTTCTTGGTGCCCTCGTGGGTGGCAAAATAATAATCATAAAGCGTCCGCAAGTGTGTATGACGCAAGCCATTTTATTAAACAGCACTTATTCCATTAACGTTACACATAGAAAATGCGTAGGTACATTTTTTGGGAACAGACAATATCAGATTTCTTTGGTGCATACTTGAGAATGTCTAATTCGAATTTAAAGGCATGTTTAAGGAATTTGATGGTTATCTCAGGATTGGTGACACCTTGTAAATGAAACTGAAACTATTTTTTAATAAACAATATTTTATCAATCAGTGAAAGTAAAGTAATAATATACTGTTTGCATAAATAAGCATGCAATTAAACCTACGATGGGCCTACGCATCTCATTACTTAATTGGTTAATCTTGAAATTTTTGAATAATTAACAGCTAAAAATAAGTTGGCGTTATGTAACGACTTAAAAATATATACACTGATATCAGATATACATTTAAAAAGTAGTAATGAAAGTAGTCTTTAAGTTAAAACTATATTATTTCCAGTTGTTATACACATACTTCAATTAAGTAAAGAAAATATTTAAACATATCCATAAATATCCCATATTTATCATAATTTGTGATCATTATAAACAACTTAATGCATAATGATTTTAATTAATTTCCATTAACTGGAAATTATACGCAGCAAAAATATCACCACAGTTTCAGTTACCCTTTTTTAATATAATAATGGCGAAGTTATATTTCCAAATTCAAATTCCAATGTATTTAATGTACACTAACAAAACTTTGTTAAAGTTACAAAAGTCTCTCTTCTAAATCAAAATTTTAACCCTAACAGAATTCAATACATAAAATTTGTTTCCAACAATAGGGGTAATAAATGCTATGGGGCCACATGACCTTTATTGCTCAGTTTCAGAAAACCACCAACATAACTTTTAGGGGAAGAGAAAAACAATTTCACCGTTTTTTTACACTTATAAAAGACCACCGCCATATAAGGCAACTCCATTACCCCTATCCTTCACAAATAAAAACTCCTAATTAAATACAAAACAGTAGACCTTTAGAAATAATTATCCTGCTTTATTAACGCAAAACAACCTGTTGATATTTATTAATAACGAAAATTAATATTTGAAAAGCCGGCATAGTTTAAATTTGCTTAAATGTTAATTTAGTCCAAACTAAATATATATGTCCCGTCAGCAGTTAAATGAGCTTGGCTGATACTAGTGCAAATGTTATCCAAATGCAAAGGAATTCACACTTCGGACGCAAATGTCCTATCACTAGGAATGTCCTTATTATTAAGGACTCACCTGAGTAAAGTAGTACAATCACATAAAGACAGTGGAGGTACTTCATTTTGTAGCACTTATAAAACCAAACAGAAAATCCACAAGTCACCAAACGAAAAACTCGCGAATGCAGGCGAAGAACTAAAAAGTTGAAACTCCGAGTTCTACAAGCAGGAGCGCTATCGCAGCAAGTTGGTGCACCAAACTAGATGCGTTCGGTTCCGCGGCAGAAATGCGAGGTACGGAATTTGAATGGGGGCGCTTGCGCAGAACACTTGCCGCCGGTTCCTTTCAAACGAGGAGATATCTAAATCAAAATAAAGTTGCAGTTAGTTAAATTGCAGTTTATATAGCGAATAGTGCAGAAGGGAATGGGGTGCTGACTCCACACTTTTCTGCAAAAACCGCAAATATTTGTTTGGTTTATCTTAACTTTTTAAAGATTGCGCAAACACGGGATATTTGCCAATGCTAAAATCATGGATGATATTTTCAGGAAGTCAGATGTATGTACAAATTTCTTGTGAATAAAATTAGTGAACAGTTAATAATAGAAGATTTCATTTTTCCGCCAGTTATTTTTGTATAATGACAATAATATGCGTTTAACACATTCACATTCACAGCATTTACCGAAATCAATTAACAATAATACAGTCCCGACAAAGAATATTGATTAAATATTGACTATCTATAGACAATTGTTGAATTATTAATTTGATTTTGCTCAGATAAATTGAAAACGACCGAATCTCCGTTATACTTTAGTTTTGTGAAGAATGTAAAAACGTGCTAATAAAGCCTACAAATATGTATAATCATATTCGAAATTCCAAGGATAAACAGAGTAAATAGTAAATATAAAAGATAAAAATCAATATTAATTTTAATATTTCCTTTTACACCACGTTAAGCCATGTAACATGTAACATTTCTAATGTTTTAAATGAAATATTAGAATCAACTGTAAAAGGCTTGTAAAATAATATGTAAACCAAACTTGATGGACTAAATCGAACTTCGAATCTATAAAATTGCAAATTTCCTAGACATATCTTATTTTTTATACTTATGGCAAACATAAATATGACAAAGCCGGATATTTTCAAGTAAATAAATGTTCACTTGTCATTGTGATGTCCATGTTTAAATCTCGCGGTAAACTATTTTCCGTTGATAAATATTTACCATTTTACAAAATTTATTCTGTACTGACTTGATATGAAATTATTTGGCCTAATCTATAACAATATACTAGAATATAATTTACAATGTCCACTTTCTGCAGCTTACTCAGAGGTACTTGCGTATTATTTGGACCGGTTGTTCCATTGTTCCATTGTTCCATTTTCGACAAATCTAGAAAAATATACCGAGAAACAGGCTTTATGTAAAAATATGCTTTATTTTTCTTGTGATTTCTTCTAAAAAGTTTAAAAATAATAGCTATTATAACGCCACACTGCCATTAGTTATAAAATATTTGCAACTTACATTGTTATTCTTGTCCTAATGGCGTATTAATAAGCTATCTGAAGGTAAAACTTCATAGAGTAACTACTGATTTTAATATTCTGTTAAAAACTAATATTGACATGTCAAAGAATCATAGTTCATGCGGACTATAATTATATTTTTATCACAGCCGAAGATTACACCTTTTGATGTTGAACAAATAATACATAAATAACCTTCACACACACACACACATACACACACATAATTTTAGTTTTTTACACTAGTTAAACAAAAACATTTGTACGGTCTGAAACAAGACATGTTTTACAATAACTAATTAAGTTATTGAGTTAAAAATTACTGCATTCTATGCATGCCAAAAATTACTGTGGCAGCTGACGTGTATAATAGCGGCATAAACAAACGCTCTGGAAACAAGAAATTGCCTATTTTTACACTGGTTTTGTTTAGCATTCAAACGATGTTAAAACAAAAAAAACAAGGAAACTTGATAATGCAAATAAAACGTAGAAGTAAACGTTCCATTACGAAATACCTTAAGCAATTTTATTTGCAAGGATCGACGTTCTAAAAGGTGCGTTTTTTGAAATCGAATCTTTTCAGCAAGTCGCCATTTATTTCTTCTACAACGAGGAAAGATATCAAGATATTTATATTACAATGAAAACAAAGTAAACTGGTGTTTTAAGCGGCACCATCCAATGCTGCTAACAAATAGTGAAATAATATAAGCCAACTTTGATGTTACGTCAGCACGGAAATATTGCCCTATTTATCTTAGATTATCTAGGTCAATCCACCGCTCTTGGATGAACAATAATTGCATATTGAATTACCCAACTCACTTAAAGTGTCATTGATAAATAAAGCAAACATAAATGTTCCATTTGTTCTTCTCTGAATTTTCTTAGTTCGGAGTATATCTGCGGTTACTTCGCCAAATGACGAGTTTAATTTCAATTAAGATATTATGACGAAATTTCGTGATGTAAACAAACGGGTAAGTTTGCGACATTTTAAATTAGTGTATTCTAAAAGATAAATTTAATTATCGCAAGTGTATAATATAAAATGGATTCCGAGGAACGAAAAATGTTGAACGGGGAAGCTGATGACTAAGTACTTTTCTAATTAAGCAACCCTTTCGTTTTCCTAGCAAAGATCACAATATTATCATTAATTAATGCTAGATAAAATCTCTCTTTATCAACTTTGTACGTTATGTGCGGACTTTAAACGTCAAGTTGAATAAGCCCTGAAGAAGAAAGACAGCTGTTTTTATAACTACTCACCATGATGTTACAAAGCTCCCGACTCGGGGGCATGTGGTATTTATTTAAATTTAATTATACGACAGTGTTTGACGTGTTACTGATGCATGAATGGGCCGCATCAGTTTTATTGTCAATCGTAAAAAATTTTACGCTAATGAAGTTATTATTATTTGATTTTTCCATTGCTTTTTTCATTTCTATGAGGTCTCTTGGATCTTCTACACGATTAAATCAGTTTTTATCAATAAAAGTATCTTGATATTTACATTAATTCATCATAGGCTCAAAATAATTTTACAAAATGGTTAAAAACATGCAAAACATCTCTTATGCCGTATTGTTAAATTTCTATACATCGGTTTAGCAAGAAAAATCTACATGCAGGTGTTCCGTTCACACATAAAGGTAATCCGTTATTGGCAGAAGATTTGCTCGAGATTTCTGTTGGGAGCATAGATAACCTAAACAAGCTCCTGAAAGGAAAGCAACCACCTTTTGTTTATTGATGAGCAATTGGAAACCATGTATTGTGCTTTTTAAATCAGCACGAGTCTTTCGTAGCGCCGCGCAAGCTCACATCTACAAAAAAAGCTGAATTGTAAGGTGAATTCCCACAATAAAGTAGATCTAAAAGAATTTCAAGGGTCTTTACGCCAGGTAAAATTTTTGCCACCCGACGAAGCTACCTCGTCAGTTGAAGAGCATCTTACAGCTGACTTAGTAACTGAAAGTTTAACTACAATAGAAACTTCTACCGCTAACGATAGTGCACGCTTTTATTAAAAATCATCCTGATTGTTTTGCTGATTCACTAATTAAGTAGTGGCATCGGCACCTGTTTATAATTAGTGAATAAAAGGTATTTATTTCAAAAAGGTGACGGTTTAAAGACATCTATAACAAACTAAACTTTGATTTAAGAATTTATTTTGTTGTCTACTTCCTGTTTCTACCTGATCGATTTTTAATGCAGTTTAAAGAAAGCGTCCAAGTTTCGCTTAAATTAATTATTCGCAGATTTGTTTCCTGATTTTAAAAATTTTCACTAAACATTTTTAAACAGAAATTTATCAAGCCGTAAACCAAAAAACTTCCTACATTAACTTCGCTTCATTTCATAATCCTTTCTTTTCACACTCTATAGTTACACAATCGTAATGCTAATTGTTACACTATTTGTGGCAGAGAAATATTAATTAATATGAAATTCATTACAAGTTAGGGCGCACTATCATGTTTAACTGTGGTCAATTATCTAATCAAATCTGATCCACAGAAAATGTACTGTATTGTTTTAACAACGACGAGCATGCCGCAATATATAAATATTGCGAAACATAATGTTTTATTATGAGCTAAAAAATCATTACGATCGTTGGACTTTTGTGCCATTATTTTTGCAGTTTTTAATTAAACTAAAGTATGTGATCCCCGGTACTAAAATATGGCACAACTACTTCATAGTTGGTTTCCAAGCAATTTCTTCGGTGATTAAAAAGATCATTTGAAAATGTCAACTCGTGACAATTGTTTGCTACAATTACTGAATACCGTAGTCAAATACTATGACACCGAATACAACGCGAGGCTTTATAATATAGCAGCTGAGTTCAATTTTTTGTGGAATTAGTTTGGTAGATTGATAGTTACATTAATAAAAAATGCAGTTTTGTGCATATAAGTAAAGAATATTTATTTTATTTGCAGTAGCATGCCTTTAGATGTTGTCATCTAGGAGCTATTTTATAAATGTAAAGTTTTAAACATAGAATCTATTTGCAATCTGACAATAACACGAGGGATTATTATTAAATAATTCGTTTTGATTCAACATATCTTGGACAGTTACTAAAATATCGATTATTTTTAAAATTGTATTTTTAAATTTTGATCTAATTAAGAGTTTATAGCATTTAGTTTTGTACCAAACCAGAATCATACGATACTTAATTTTTATAAATAACATACTCAGATAAGAATAGCTATTGTTTAAAATAGTTTTTGAATAACGCCAGACGGCTCATTTGTTCCGGAAATGTAAGAGTACAAAGTTAAAACCCTCGCGTTTTGAAATGCATAGGAATCCGATGCCCACGTTTCACAATATCCAGATAGAACAAAGCTACATATCGTTTATAGTTATTTGTGTTTGGTTTTTTGTTGCGTTTAAGTAAAGCATATTGAATTTCATATAAAATACAGCAACTGCAACAAAAATTATAGTTTCATCTGCGTTCTAGGTAGAAAAGTTAGTTCGCGTTATTAAATATTGTAACTCATGGAACTATGAAGGGACATAAAATTTAGTTTCTTGTAATCATGCTGACAATGACTAGCATACTAAACGCCTCTGGCTCAGACAACGGTTCATAGGAAACCGCCGAAAGTAAGAACGTGATTATATTTTATATAATTATTTTTCGGCAGTTCCAAGTATGGCTAGCGCCATCACATTAAATGAGTATCCTTACATTGTTTTATACATGTGGACGCTATACATAAAATATAAAAGTCGCATTTACATTATTAAATATTTATTGATGGACTTTATTATTTAAGGTGATTTTCTTTAGTTTTTCCAAAATTATATCGGTTTTTCACTTTCTCGTTGATATCTTTCACGTTTTACTTGGCCTATCTCTTCTTCTCTCACGCTCCTGTCTCTTACACGCTATCCTTTCTGCTTTTCCTCACTTTTACTAGTTATTAATAGTGCCAGGATAATTATCTGTCTCCTTCAGTATTATAGTTACCGTATTATAGTTTTAAATTTCTAAGATTTTGTGACGTTTATGTTTCTTTCATAGTTGACGTATATTTTATTTATGTTTTCTCACTTGCAATGCTTCTACTATGAGTTGTAGTGCACTAAGTTTTTTTGGCTATTTGATCTTATGGCGAGATAATCTGCGTATGCACGACATTGGTAACTCTTTATGTGTCCTGTCCCTTGACCATTGATTTTACTGTTTCTGATATCTGATTTCTAATATCAAATTAAATACTAATGTGGATAATTTAGCTTCTTGTTTCAGCTCCCATTTCATTACGTATTGACTGATTTAGAGACCGTCTATTCTGAACGTATTTATTATTTGTTCTTAGGACATATGTATTACTTCAATTACCTTTCTAGGTATGCTCAATCTATTTAATAGTTTTAACATATGCCTTATTTTTTATTGAGTTATATACTGCTCTGATATCGATAAAAATCATATTTGTTGGCCTACTATACCTTCATATGATTTAGAATTTGCTTTAGCAGGGAGATCCAGATTCTAGTAAATTTATTATTCTAAATTTGCACTGATACTATTCTATTGCATTCACTGCAAACATTTCAAACTTTTTTTGAATGCCAGTATTTATCCAGTTACGTACAAAAACAATATAATTAAACCATGTAAATATATCGATTCTTGTTTATACAGATAGCAAATTTGCAATGAATATTCTGAATTAAGTACGTTTATGATTGAAATTCTCCAGAATTATGTATTACAAGCAACGTGTGTGATAATTGGTATTGTGAAATCTAATACCTTAAGATAAACTACCAAAAGATTTAAATTTACTATTAAATTATTACTACTTATTAACTGGAAAGGAAACAAATGAAACTTTTTTCTATGTCATGTACTCTATACTTTACATAAGCGGATGAAAAGAAAATACTGAACTTTGGGGTGGATATTGTCAAAAATTCTAGTTTCTTATGAAACAATCTTTCAAATTTCAAGTTCTTTGATCACAATTTTGTTTTCTGACGGGCGAACGAAACTAAAAAATATTTACTGAAAAAAAATCACCCAAAAATACTATTTGCCGCAATAAACAAAACGGGCTATTAATAAGTTTTAGTTTTCAATCAAGAAAACTGTCTTCCGATCGAGCAACAGATTGTACGCTAGACTAAACAAGTAAATTACCAATTTATCTCAACTGGAGCGTTTAAGCAAATGTTAAAGCAGATTTTTACGTTGCAGGAATAATAGTAGAAAAAAACGAGTAAATACTATTTTAGAAAACGTCGATAAATCTGTTTTCAACAAAATTAATTAAACTCTCTCAACTTTTTCACTGCTCATATCATAATCGTGCTTACTAATATGCTTTTATTAGAATAATCTACGTTAGATGTAGGCCTGCAATAGTTTATTACCATTCTTTGTTAGTGAGAGGTATATAAACATACATATATATA